>QJNV01000024.1:218046-253149 GCA_004155935.1 Monosporascus sp. GIB2
CCCTGTGGGGGTCCCCCCCCCCCCCCCTTTTTTTTTCCTTCTCATTCTTTACGTTTGAGCAACTTAGATAACCGCTTGAGGGGTGAAGGGAAGTATATATGTGAAGTAATAGTTTCGAATTACTTGACCCCCTGGACTGGGAAAGCCGTGACCATTCTTACCGGGCGTGATCCTTACGCTCCTTTATCCTCCTCACCAACGAGCGACTGCATCGACAGTTGATCCTGTCTCTTCCCCAGCGTACAACGGCGTGAAAAGAGAGAAAAGCCATTATAACTTAGTATGGTGGATATAGGGAATACACACGCAACTTACCGTAGCCGGGTTTAAATTCGAGGACCTCCTGAGGGCCTGATGAAGTATTTGATCAACGTGGTTGATCTAGTAGCTGATTTCTGTATATGATACGATTATATGATGGTTGTGCACTTTGACTTTATAGTAGATGTGCTCTCGACTTCGCCAGAGGAAGGAGATAAAGCGCCATAGCGAATCCCGCTCCGCTAGTAACGGCCTTAGCATACTATTCAAGCCCTTACTAACCTAGTGACCTGATAGGGGGTGAGAATTCTAACGCTGTTCCTTGCGCCATCTCTGCATGCTTTGTCCCGTGCCATCCCAGCCAAGTAAGTCATACGCATTTCATTCCCGTCTATGCGGCATCCAACCTGGTTTTTGGCCCCGGGCCATTTTACCTCCCATCTATCGATATATCGTCGCCAGAGACTTCGGATTCGTCAGAGTCCTCTGACCCATCCTCCTCGCTTTCGTCTTCGTCCATCTCGTCCCCATCCTCGTCCTCGCCAGCCTCGAGACCGTACGCGTCGTAGAAGTCAGACAGCTGCTTGACCTGAGTCTTGTACCCCACCTCTTGGAGCTCCTTCTCTATTTTCTGTTACATGGTAGTCAGTTAGCCACCACGGCACCGTTCAACATTCTCGCACAAGGAAGGGGGTTTTGATAAATATTTGACGGCGAAGAACGTACCTCGACCATGACATGCGCACAGCAGACCACGACGTTGCTCTTTCCCGGCTCGAAGACGGGTAGCAGCCAAGTCCTCATCGCCTCCTTGATATCATCAACCGTTACGTCCCGGACCTTGGTGAGCATCTTCTGGTTGTAATCCGAGGGTAGACCCCTGACGACGCTGAGGACGTAGTTCTGCACGGCGGCAGTCGCCATGGTGGCTTGGTCGTCCGCCATTGCCATTACGAGCTGGCTGATGGCGCCCTCGATCATCGGTGTCTCGAAGGCTACCGTGCCGTCGACCAAAGCGGCGACCGCGTCTCGCGCGGCACCGATCGCCTTCGAGGCCAACGGAGATCTGTACACCTTGAATTGCACCCAACCGCCGTCGACCTCTTTGGCAAAGTACACGCCGTAGGCGAGACCGTTGCCCCGGGCGGCATTCCATAGTGGACCTTCGACGGTTTCGAGGTACTGGCAGGCGACCAGTAACGCCGGCACGGCTGGGTCGGTGAAGGATGTGAAGCCCTTTCCAGTACTCACCGAATAAGAACTGTCAATCGTAGTCATGGGGATGATGACAGCACCAATGGAGCCGGGGTTCCGGCCCTCATCGTTAAGCAGAGTGTACGGCTTGGGAATAGGGTTCATCTCCTCCGTACTTGCGTCAAGAGACTTGGACAGAATGTCCCAAGTCTTGACTGGCTCAGGAAGTTTGGAATTGGAGATATCCGCCGTGACGAGGATGCGGAGGTTGCTGAAGGTGAAAAGAGCTTTCCGGACTTCTTCGAACCATGATAGGACAGTATCTGGGTCCTTCTCGAGGAGTTTCTTGAGTCTGCGAAGGTACGTAGCTTTCACCAGCGTGCGCTTTGCTACTATGAGCGAAGACGCTTTATTGTGGAGAGCCATCTCGACCTCATTGGCCATTACTCTCCCATCGCGCTTGGCCTCTGGGATGTCGGCAAGTTGTTTCGAGGTGCTGGCTTTCAAGCGCGTGACATCGAAGATACTGTCGAACATCATTGTGCGAATCCACTCGACGGCACTAGCATATTTTTCGGGTTCGACTTGCATGCGAATGACGAAGCTTTCGGCGTCGCCAACACGATTGCCGGATTCTAGTGCATAGGAGACCGTCTCCTTCTCGAGCTCCATCACGACCTTCTCAAAGTCAATCCGTTCGCCGTTCCGGTTGATGTGGGTGTTGAAGAAGTTATCGGTGAATATGGGAAGTAAAGGTTTGTAATTGGCAGGCACCTTCGACGTCCCAACGTGGATTGTGATATGAACGAAGTTGGTTGGAACATCCTCAAACTGGACGAACAGCGGAAGACCGGATGGCACTTTGTCGATCGCTTTTTGGGCCGGATTTTCATGCGTACCCAGTTTACGGGCAAGACCAGACCGCGCTGTCTGTGATCGTATGAAGTTGATTGACTCTGTCGGGGGTACTGGCCACTTCTCTAATAAGGAGTTGGGGATCTCGACCTCGTTCTCCTTTTTGGCTTTGTCCAGTTTCTGCTGAAGTTCCTTCAGTCCATCCGGACCCAACTCTTGCTTCCTCTTCTCAATTCTGGCGACTTCTTCCGCTTTCTGCTTATCAGCCAACTTCAGGGATGGTTTCCCGAGGACTGATATGTGATGCGCATCGGAAATCCACTTCTTGAGGAATCCTCTCCATTGCTCGTCGGTCCATGTCTCCAAGGTGCTGTATTCGCCAAGACTGGAAAGGTCTCTCAGGGTTGACCCATCGCGGCTACCAAAGAGGTAGTCGGTAATGATATTGGTTGAATAGAATGATTCGGACTCTTCCGCCTGAGCCTTGATCTGCCGGCGTTCACGTTGTATGCATTCATTCATATAGACCATATCTAACGGCTTCGACGCAACCTCCTTGAGGAGGGAAATTACACGTTGTTCCACAAACTCTAGCTTTTCAGTGGCTACGCCAGTTGGCTGCAGCCAGATGACCGTGTTCGGCCGAGCGTCCCACCAATATGAGACTGAACTTGCGAGCTCTTCCTTTTCCACGATTACGTTCTCCAGCACGGCGACAGACGATCCGCAGAGATACGTTAGCAGAACGTTTAGTGCCGTTGTTTCAACGACGTCGACGCAGTTCGGGCCAAAGAAAGCAATTACCATATCTCCAGTCGATTCATCCTCTTCTGGAAACTCGATAGTTTCAACTGTCGTGCGTTTGAGAGCAGGAGGCTGTGCAGACTCTATCCATGGTCGTCTAAACGGAGCATCGAGCGGTGGGATGTCGTCTTTAACGCTCTCTTCGAACGTATCGAGAATCCCAAGGAGGTTCTCGTGGTCGACTTCACCGACGACGATGACGCACATATTCCGTGGTTGATACATCACCTTGTGAAAGTCGCGAATCCTTTCGGGAGTCAAGACTCGCAAAGCTTCTGTCATGCCCCCTGTCTCGTAGCGGAAGCCGACGTTCTCGGGATATAACAGACGGCGCGCCTTGATATCCATAAGCTCCGTGCTAGTATGCTCAACACCCTGCATTTCCGAGTATACAACGCCAGCATCGTTGCCTTCACCGTTGATATGGTGGACTTCGGTCAGGCATGCCGCGTCCGTGATAGTCGGGACGATGAGATGCTCGAGATAGACGGGTAAAATTTGTGCGAATCCTTGCCATCCGGCAGTCTCCAGCGTGTATGCTGTGTGATCAGTGGCAGTCCACGCATTGGTGCCTCCGTACGCACGTGATGCCAACTTATCCAGTAGTCCCTTGTATCTATAACTCTTGGAGCCCATGAACACCAAGTGCTCCAAGGTGTGGGGTGCTCCGGAGTCATCGAATATCTCAGTGGCCAGGGTGAAGTATCCATTCACTTTAGGCCCCTTTCGATGGGCCACAATGACCTGCATACCACTTCTTTCCGATTCATATTGAGTGATGGTAGCCGGGGCGTAGTCCGTCTTAAAGCTCTGGATCTTACGAAAGCGCGTGTTCGGCCCTTGCGAGCCCATCTTCGCCTTAAGGGAATCCGAGAAAGACGTACACAAGTGACTATTAAGATGTTAGCTACAAGCAGCTTTCCACAGTAAGGGATAAGGCACAATCGGCTGTGCTATATGGAGGCTCTGCCTGTCAGACAAGGAAGTGGACGGTAAGCCTTTGGCGTTAGTCGGATATGGGCTCGCAAGAGTCTTTGGTCTCTTGTGGGAGACATCTTGCCAGAACCCGGGGGGATTGCAACAACTGCAATCCTAGTGACTGACTTCATGCAACCCTAAATGCCAGTTGCAATGAAATATGAGGGGCGCATACCCAAGAAAGCTGTCGCTCTTGGTATAGAGAACAGCAAGAAGTGCGATTAGACTGGCGTATAACAATGTTCGGGCTGGTACTTGTGAAAACATGGTGCATTCCGGCGTTCAGGCCTCGCCCATCTCCGTCACAGGGCGTCAGCCATAGGATTATGGCACTCGCCTTATCCACTCAAATAGTGCCGATGGCAAGGTGGATGGATAATGCAGTGCAAGATGAGATCTTTGGCACCACTTGGAGCGACTTGGGGTGTCTGACGGAGTGTGGGATTTTGGGTCTGACTTACATATCTGAAGTTTGAAATAGTCGGATGTGCAGTCGCAAAGCAGATGTCCAATAAAAACGGGCTTTCGTCTTCCTGGGTCTGACACAAAATCGGAAAAGGTCTGCCAGCCTCACAAGTTGAGATGGAATCCGTGGAATGACCGGAGTAGGCTTAAGGCTTGGAAGATATATTATTTAGCCTTTCGGGGTCTGAAAGAGCATGTTCTGCCTGACTTCATAAGTGTAAGCTTTGGTACCGACAAGGCTGCCTGTAGGCTATGACGCTTCCTTCGTGGAACCTACAATCCAACAGGGGTCGCGAGGATTGGGGATGAGAATAGGAGTCCCTAGGTAGTCGATTGCTGTCCGAGAAGGTATAACTTGCGCCAGTTTGTCTATCAACTACGCATGCATACACAGGTAACCTACTTACCATAGTACGTATGAATGCAACAAGGCCTGGCAGTCTTGTCGCGTATTGGTGCGGGGAGTTTCACCGTCCCCGGCGATAGGCAGGCCCTGCCTATCTACAATCAATAATCGATTACCTTTTGTGTGAACGCTGGATTACTGGTACACCGAAGTACTTCGCAATTCCTATACGCTTTGTATTGGAGCTTTAAAGCCAGTCGGTACATGTCTCTGGAAGTATACTATCATTAACGGATAAATGACTGCTAGGTACGTAAATGTACTTGTACCAAGCGCAAGCGAATAAGCGCCCGTAGGCGCAGAGATGCTTTCCAAATTACAGGGATTAGCCGCCTTGGCTATCAAAACCAGCCACAAACTTGGCACATTGGTTCGGATGGCTTGTGACGGCCTGGGTTGTGATCTCATTTGGCCCATTTGAAGGCTCTCGAAATCGTCACAACAACTCATGGCCGAGGAGCTTCGAACTCTCGAAATACACGTCTCCAAAGGCCTCGCGAACTCATGATGACAAGCAGGGGGAATCCGCCCATCAACCTTTCTGGAAATAATACCCTAGATCAGCCACCGGTTCAATTATACTTCCCATAATTGCGAAGCCGAGACACGTTGGCCAGTTCGGCGAGTTTTGTACAAAAGGAACCCGTACGGTCCTGATGCACCATGGCGCACCCTGAGGATTCCCGAATTGGTCAGGCCCTGGTCGCTTTCTCCTTAAATGGTACGTTCCCTGAGGAAGAGGAATCTTCCAGACAGGTCACAGTACAAGATCTTGCGCCAGCTCTTGAGTCCCTAGTTTCTGCCAAGTCTAGGCTCGAGGTAGGACAAACGTTCACTATACTTTCGGTAACAGCCAACTAAAGCCCATTACAGTCAGATATTCACCAGATCAACGAAGAGACTGCCCCTGACGTGAACCAATGGCTCATCAATGCGAAATCTCTCGAAGACGATATCAATCGATCGAGGAGTCTGGCAAACGAGATCGTACGGAGATCGGAGGCTCCCGAGGTGTCGGGGCAGACAATACTGGAGGCGGAAGAGAAAGTTGATTTCCTTAAGCGGGAGACGAGCTATAATCGGCAGGTCAATCATGCATTGACGAGTATAAAACGCGTCAATGGATTGCTGGATCAAGTCGAGCAAGCCCGGGATGAGCGTAGGATACTTGACTCTCTACATTTGCTTGAACGTAAGGGATCTCGCTGCTTCCACTAGTCATGGGTGCCTCGCTGATTCTGGTCCAGAGGCGTGGACAGCTCTTGACAACGTTC
Source organism: Monosporascus sp. GIB2 (assembly GCA_004155935.1). Lineage (NCBI taxonomy): Eukaryota > Fungi > Ascomycota > Sordariomycetes > Xylariales > Monosporascus > Monosporascus sp. GIB2. The sequence continues at coordinate 224,284 of QJNV01000024.1, forward strand.
CCGTCAGCAAGTCTTGTCGGGTCATGAAATTGCTTGACATGCGAGCATTCGAGCTTAAGTCGGCTGTACATGACGTCTTTGATCGTATCTGGAACTCTCTCGTGCAGGTAGACTCGGAGAAGGGCAAAGTCACGGTCTACGAAAACCGCCATGGTAAAGGGGTCCGCTTGTTATTATACTACTGGTGATGATGCTAACTATGTCATCGTCTAGACGAGCCCATGTCTCTCTCTGATGCCGTAATTGGCCTCAAGGCTTATAAAGAAGTTAACCAGAGGATGGCACTGTTGTGGCACAGTGTTGACGAAGCGATCATAAGCCCCCGAACTGACCTCAACAATTCAAACTTACCTAGCATTATTGCCGATGATGTGAGCCTCCCAAGCCAACTCTGCAGAGCCAAACTAATTGCCGCTAAGTCTACGTTGAGTATCACTGGGAACTCAGATCGAAAAGTCACTGCTCTGTTCTCCGAGCTGGAACGAACAATGGAGTATTTCTCGAAACGGCTGCCGGAAGAACTTGTTCACTCCTTATCCAACGCAATGATGCCAGTTCTAATTCCGCGGCTCATCACTGTATGGTTGGACTCTGCAGTCCCTGCTTCTCTTAGCGAAATGGAAGGGTTCTCCGACATTGTTGAGGCGGTCATATCTTTCTGCGATTCGCTGCACAGGTTGCACTACTCCGGTTTCGAGGAATTACAGGAGTGGGTTGACAACGTCCCGCGCGTATGGCTTTCCAAATGCAGGGAAAATGCCCTTGGCTCGATTCGTTCCAGACTCGCGGGAGGGCTTGGCAATTCTAAAGTGGTGGAGCGTGTTGAGACGCAGGTGGTCTCTAAGTCCGAGGGTAGAGAGTTAGCAGCGAACGGCGCAACTGGAGATAACTCCTGGGATGCGGCATGGTCTGATGGTGAGACTGGAGCGAGCAAGGACAATAATGGCAAGCCGGAACCCACCGAAGATGATGGTGCGGATAATTGGGGTTGGGGCAATGACGATGATGCAGCCGGTCCCAATCCAGAGGAAGCAAAGAGGCATCCACAGACGGAAGCTCCCATCGAGGAAGAAGACGCCCTGGAAGCGTGGGGTTGGGGCGACGAAGACGCTACTCAAGAAACCCCCACACAGCCGGCAGCAAATTCAAAAGAGGGTGCAAAGAAAGAGGTGTCTTCACAGACTCGGGAAATAACGCTCAAAGAGACATATAACATTTCCGCCATGCCAGAGCCTGTACTGGCATTGATCTCGGCCGTCCTCGAGGATGGTGCATCGTTAGTTGCGTGAGTCGACATACCAGGGCCTTTCGCATACAGATGTGCTGACGAGCAGCAGGAGCACTGGAAGCCCTGTTGCTTCCGCAGCAGCTGGCCTCTTTTCGTTGCCAACCCTTATCCTTGCTCTATTTCGTGCCGTGTCCCCCTATTATTATGCTTTGAGCGATGGCGGCAACATGTAAGTAGTGGTCTATTCGTCCAGCGAGTCCAATAAGCGGTCTTATAGCTTCTTAGGTTCCTCTACAATGATGCCACTTATCTCTCGGAACGGCTCTCCGATTTGACAAGTACTTGGAAGGCCCGCGATGACCTCGCACCGCGTGCCATTACCATGCTCCGCTTGGACAACGACGTTAAGACTTTACAGTCTTTCGCTGCCCGTGCTTACGCATTGGAAATGTGCACACAGCGCACCATCCTGCGTGATCTGCTTGGCGGTTCTCAGAATGTACTCCATCAAGATGGACTTGATTCTTCCGATTTGGAAGCACAGGTTGACAATGCCATTGGTCGGGTCCGTGCCGTAGCCGCCACATGGTCGAATATCCTGTCCCGCTCCGCGTGGACTCAAGCTGTGGGCTCCCTAGTCGACACCGTCTCCTCGAAGCTCATCGCCGACGTCATGGACCTCGCAGGCATCGGACAGGAAGAGGCGTACAACATCGCGAGCCTCATCGCCCGCATTGAACAGCTCGATGGCCTATTCCTTCCCCCCGACGCCGGCAAGGACGCCATCCCGAACACGGCCCAGTACGCCGCCAGCTGGCTCCGGCTCAAGTACCTCAGCGAGGTCTTACAGAGCAACCTCCAGGAGGTCCTGTATTTATGGAACGAAAGCGAGCTTAGTCTGGAGTTCTCGGCCGAAGAGGTCATCGAGCTCATTCGCTTGAGCTTCGTGGATAACGTGCGCACGAGAGACGTTATTAGGGAGATTGAGAGTAGGCCGCACCCTCGTGGGCCACGGTGATCAGTGGACTGCAGAAGTCCAAGATGGCTTGTATCTATGTACAACTTGTTGACTAGCGAACATTCACATATCTAAAATTGCCTTTTGAGATGTTAAATCTAACACACTTCTTTGCTGTGTCCTTCGGTTGACCGTACAAGCTATTGTTTGCCCCTATTTGCTGTAATACGTAAAACTAACATTGCCAGTCTCCTGAGGCGTGGCTCTTAAGAAGCTACGCCGGTCCCGAGGGGGCGCTGGGTTATAGAAAGCTTCATTGGATATCTTCGTTATGTGTTGACGTTTATCAAACCCACAGTAAACGCTTTACATCCTTCCAATGCTCGAAGCCGGAAACTGCGCCACTATCCCCACCTACCCTCCCGGTATGTCCCTTCCACAGCTCGCTAGCCGGCCAGATTTATACGCCATGCTGCCGCAAAGTTTCCGCAACATATTCGCGAGACCAGCTACGATGCCAATGTTTGTGGGAGTTTCCTATAATGGCTGAAGATCTGCGTCGCCGTCGAATACAAAAAGCACATCCCTTTTCTGCTCCGATGGTATCTCACTGAGGATCTTATTCATGGGCTCCGTTCTATCTCCACCGGAAAATGGGGGGCATCGTTATCCAGGTTTGAATGGGCCAGGACGCCGTCTGGTAGTATCTCAGGGCAACGTTGAGATTTGTCCGACTCCCTCGGGGCTTTCGGATGACTCCTGAAGAACCAGGCGGATCCAGGGGGACGACCAGTTCAAACCAGCAACGTTGATATTGTTACCGCGTTGCTGAGCTGCTCTAGCGAAGTCGCACCACCCACCCCTTAAGGTCTGGCTGTTAGCCTGCGTGACGAGCTCTGTATTCTTGACTGCATGAAAGACGCCTAAGCCCTGAACCCAAAGGAGAGACAACCGCTCGAGGGCACGGAAAGCCTACTCATACGGCTATAAATATATGTTCATCATCGAAGGCGCAGAGACAACCATGGCGAACCTGGTTGTCGGGGTACCCGGTAGCCTCTGTCAATGAGGAAGGCTCGGGGATCGCCAAGGCTACCGAGCCATAGGTCTTGTCATAGATCTCCTCAATATCATCCCAGAATGTTACCAGAATGTTAGCGGGCAGACTGACATATGCTGCTGATGCTAAAGCCGTGTACGCATCGATGTGACGATAGTACTGGAAAGGGGACTTTATCTGTGATGGTCTTATGGGAACGTTGGACTATAAATGCTCACCCTCAAAATCCAGACAGATCTGAAGCCCAGAAGATGGCAACGAGGAATTGCTACAGCTAGGAACAGCGAGTGCCGCGAGGGTAAACAGTGAGATACCCAGCAAAACCGACATCCTAATTCGTCCAAGCGGATTACAAGGCTCAGGTCTAGTGTCTCACATGTCTCGAAAACGTCGAAAAATGGACCAGCTTGGGTGTAGGTCTCGTCGGTCCAACTTGTGTCGGACGGGCTCAGGTGTGGCTTACCAGGACAGAAATGAATAAGGGTAGGTTGCAAAGACTCGGCATAGGTATGGCCTCCCTTATGACTACAAGCTGGGATCTTACTGCCAAGTTTAAACCTCGTCGGCTTGTGAGGCATCGCTAGAAACGTGGTGAGCGGCTCACCAGGTATTAACTTCTATTGTACGCATAATAGATGAAGAAAATATATGACCGACCTACGGAGTTTGTGTTTGAATTTCAGATTGCAGAGCTTAGTAGAGCTTGGTAATGTAGAATGAAATGAAGACAACTTAATCAAAGCGTATGATCCGTAGGTGGAAGGTTAGAAGATATAGATGAAAATGTACGTCATACAGTCAACTCTTTGGCAGTATACCGGATCTCTAAGGCTCTGTGACACGTAGCAGTCTATCAGAAGAAAGCGACGTGTTCGGTTAAGTGGCACGAAGCAGAGCTAGGCGTCTCCTTGGGCTGAATGGGCTCGCGCATAGGTTTCTCTCCGATAACTGATCGGGGCGCAAGGCATTGCCACTCACTGACTTTCTTCACGGTAAACTGCGCCCAACGCCCCTCACCGAAGGTTTTCTTACATTTAACTTCCATTTTCCCCCTCCCCGAATACTGACGCTACGATAGAGATACGTGGCGTAGTAGTTAGCGGCGTACACTCGCAGGGCTGTTCAAGCACACTTTGGAAGCATAAGATATTGTTCATCTATATAGCCCTCAAGGTACGGATTTCAATAAGGCCCAGCTTCGCTTTAAGCTGGAGAAGGCCCGGTTATATAACTGGGGCTCGCCATGGGGCTGACCAATTCCTCGACACAGAGCCGTCTCCATGGCTGGCATTCAGAGAACATGGTCATTGAGTGTCTACCACAAGTCCTCCACTTGTTTATGGACGCTGAGAACGTCAGATACGAGTACGGATGCGTGGAGAGGATCGTACCAACCCTGTCTGGACGAATAGAACAGAAGTCATCAAGTTCGGGCAATGTTGCTGCGGCATTCCACTATATCCGGATTAAGGCTTCAAAACTTGGAAGGGATTAGCCCGGCTTCATCCATAAATCAAAATGGGTCACTCGAGACCGAAGAAAGATTATCGGGCCGATCGGCGATGTCCGGGGCCTGATGTGATAGCCTACGAGACATTACTTACGACCTCTCCCGTGCTGGAAGATTTGAGGATGCGCTGCAGGCATGAATATGTACTATTCCGGATGTCAATACAGCCGTGATAATTGCCTCCGTCGGGGAAGAATCCCATCCATCCATGGCTCCTGCAGCATCGTACCAGGCCTAGTCCCTCTCAGTAAGATCGGGGACGAGGCGAGATATCTCGGAGTGGCTGTCGTACGTGGGCACCGAAGACTCCGAGGCCACGGCGATTGCCAACCTCGAGACTTTATTGTCACAGGTTTGAAGCATCGTATCATTCAAATGGATCAAGAGTTCGCCTTTTTAAGGAGACGGCTCAATAGATCTGTCACATGCGCAGAAAGCAGGACGCCTGTGATAGGACAAACCTGCCGACAAGTCTAGGAGGCTACTGCCACTTGGAATACGGTAATATTTGCGAGCCGTATCATTACGTTACTAACCTAATTTAGACGCCCAAAATCCCTTGATACTCTGTTCAGAGTTTTTCTTTTTTTCTCACAGCCTATCAAATAATACGTTCGCTGCTTACGTGGCAGTGGCAGTCACGTTCGCATCACGCCTACGTATCGAGAAGCTCCCACGGTTAGCAATGCCCGCAAGTTGAGCCCCGGAGCCCATCATGTTATAATACGAGGGCACAGCAAACTCCGTTTAGATAAAGAAAAAGTGTGGAGAATTAACCAACGCCAATACAATATCCTGACGGCTATAATATTTTCCGTACCTCATACGTTGTAGGCAGCGAGTAACTCCACGGGCTGGCTTCTTGATGTTCTCACACCTGACGATCCGGCAGACCATCTCAAGCGACTTAGGTCGCTTGGAATATAAATCTACTGGAATACATCCAGGGATATGTCATTTTTATAGGAGTAGCGGTGGTAGGTGGATTCTGGCCCTGAGAAAGGAGCGGAGAAGCGCCTCGGCCGCACCATCTTATCTATTGCTCCTGCTATAGTGAGTGGGACGTCGAACCAATATGAGATGGAAGAAAGATGGACCTTCCATCTGAATCTAGATCAATATTAGTCCCGCTACGAAACACCTTTCATATACGTTTCTCTACCTCCACATTCTTGAGGCAATCAACCTCACTGTTATACCACCCGATTGTAATGTCCACACAGAAAGTTACATCCCAGGTTCCCTACTTCTACACTCCTTATCCCAATCAAAGGACACTGTACATGTCAGAGAAAAGGTTGCACAGCGTGGAAGGCAGGAAGAAGCAGTCTCGCAGGTAGGTAGCAGCATATAGATTAGACGAGTAACGCCTGCTTCCTCCAATATAGATGGGAAGAAACGGCCGTATATATACACCTACAACCTCTGTACAGCCCCTTTCTAGAAGATTCCACTTTGGCACGTGACAGTACAGCATCTTGGTACTGTTTTCTCGGCTAACGTCTACGCCAGATATAGTTGTTGGTTGATTAAGCGCCAGGATTTACTTCATAGACGATGTAGAGATTATATTAAGAAGTTGAATCCACCACGGCCCCTTTGGGGCGCGTAAACGTTTCATATACCTAGCTTCCCTAACGATGTTCCTTCGACTATCAGTGACATTAGCGGAAAATCCCATTCCGCGGTGTATATTCAAGCCCAGCTCTTGTCAACAAATGTCGATTGTTTAAGTTTATAGGAAGCGGATTTCGTGTTTGTGCCTATATCTATTCTTGTCTTTTTATGAATATTCCACCAAAATATGAAGCATATGTAGGCCCTTTAACCCCTATTCATCTACACCTCCCTTCCCTGCTACCTCTACTACCATTATATCTATATATATGCCCCATGATTGATGTCGATGTCGATATCGACATGTGGTTAAGGAGAATCCTGATAAATAGACTTGGCCTTTTTGAAATGCAATATTTAGGGGCAGCCTGCTGCTTTTGTAGCATACCCGGACTATATTTGGCGCACCTGGGCTTATATTGACAAGATGGATATGACGATGGAGAATCAATATTTACATGCTGCTGCTAGCAAAAGACTCCGAATGGACTATTTTGGAGAGGACATCCTGACTTGGAAAAGCTATTCCAGCTAATTGATGTTCCCTTGCGGAACTGGCTGTGATTACTCGACCTCCTGCATCAAAAGCCATCGTAAGAGTTCTATTTATTTCTAGCATTGACAGCTTAACAAGAGAGAGCTAATATGATAAGTAGATCTCGAAACTGCTATTTATGCCAAAGAGACTTAACGTACCGCACAAGTGTTACGGCCTGACTGGCGAAAGGCCGCGGAAACGGTCGCACTAGGACCGAAACAGGGCCCAAGTGGGTTAATCACGTATGAAGGCTCCGAACCGCTCCCATAAAGCATAAGAAAACGTAATACATTTAAGCAAAAGGTTCCGAACCGTTTTCGTAAAACGTAAAGGAACGTAATAAAAATATATATAACTAAAAATTATTAATTAAATAATATTAATTTGTAATATAATTTCGTTATTTAAAATATTTTTGGTATTACGAAATATAATTAAGTTATTACTTATTACTTAATTTTTTGTAATATTTTGCTAATATAAATCCGTCGACTTAAGTTTAATAATTAGTTAATTAGCTTAGCCGTTATATGTTATAAGTTTTTATTTAGTAATACCGTTAAATTTTAAGTAATATTTCGATAACATGTTTATTAACAAATAAACCGCTTACGAAATTTCCGAAAATAATAACATAAATTCGGACGAGGAAAAATAATCACCTTCTTTAATTAAGGAAGAAGTTTTTCGACGCCTAGATTTTATAAATTAACGTATCGGCCAGCTTAAGCGAAATAATACGGAATTTACCTTAATACTTTAAGCTATTAAAACTTTCTTAAAACAAATATAGCAAACGCCCGGAAACGTACCTACCTAGATAATAACTAATAAAAGTTAGGAAAAATGTTAAAGTTCTTTAAGCTAAAACCTTTTAATAAAACGTTTATTAAATTATAATTGTTTTTTACCCAATATCAATTATATTTCGGCTATTTTTTAATACGACTTATTACGTTAACCGTATAAGTTAAGTTTGCTGCCGAACGATTTTCGAGATATGCCGTTACCTGGTTTAAACCCGCTATAAGAAAATACGTTACGATATTTTTAAAATAATAAAACCCAGAAGTGGTATACGTTTATAACGATTATGAAAAATTCGAGTAAACTTTTCAAAAAGCCTTTAAAATAATAGATAAAAAAACGAAAACGAAGATGAAAATCTAATAGTTACGATAAAAAGAATTTGCCTTTAATTATAGTAGCAAGTTAATCCAGGTTTTTTCTAAATTTAATTAGGGATAAAAAATACTAATAGCTTGATTTTTTAACGGCCTAAAGAAAAAAATTCTAAAAAAGTTATTTAAAAAAATTAACCATAGTATTTAACCGATTATATCGTAATAGTAATAAAAATCGATAATCGATAATACGCCTGGCGAATTCGTAATACCAAAAGGAAATATAATAATAAACCGCGTTATAACGTTAATACTAGCGCATTTTAATGGTAAAACATATCGTATAGGACCGAACTAGGACTTATGAAAATTGGTACTGTTTAATGACAAAACAAACGACATATTAAATACTAGAATTATGGCAAAACGGGTTATAAAACTTTTAAATATAAATTACCTAAAAAATTACGATAAAATAAATTATAAACCTTAATACTTACTGAATAACTATTTAATAATAATAAAGAAAAAACTTTCGCCATAATATACTGAGAAAAAAATATCGTAGGATTTTTTAATTAAGAAATATAACAAAATTAAAAAAAAGTTAAGAAATTTTCCCAAACTAAAATATAATAATATGTTAAATAATTACCATAACAAAGATTTCCGCCGCCAATTTCCCGAATATAATAAAAAAAACATTAATAACGATTATCTTTAATTATGAAAGAATAACTAAAAAAATATTAAGGATAAACGGAAACCATTTACCCCGGGTTTCCCGATATCTATAGGAAAAAGTAGGCTTTTTTTTGCTAACAATAATAATACCCTAACCATAAAAAATAAAAACGCTCTATTTACAAACGTATTATACGAATAATAAAAAAAAAGTTCGATTTCCTAAATAAAACAAAAAGAAATAAATACGGTAAATAATAATACCAACATTTTTGTATTATTTACCCTAGGGAAAAAATTGATCAAAAAATAACTTTATGGAATTAGCTTTTAAAAAAGTAATACCTGTAGCGAGACCCCTTTTACCATTATGAATAATATACATATAATCCAAAAAACGAAACCGCCCTAAAAGGATTTAATTTAATTATTCGATAATAAATTACTAACCTTTACCTCGAAATAATTGCCATTACAAACCTTTAAGAAAAAAAAGAGATAATAATAAAACTTACTTAACTTACGAAAAATTTATAAGGAAACGATAAAAATATTCTAATATACAATACGGTTTACGTTATGAAAAAAAATAATTTACGCAATAAAATTAAAAAATGCGATAATAAGCAAAAAAAGATTTTCGATTAAAAAAATAAATAAAATGTAAAAAGTTCGAACAATATAACTTTATAACGATATAAAAAAATATATAGTACGTATTAATAAATTAAAACAACAAACAAAATAATAACGATACATTATTAAACAGTTACGGAATTAAATAAACGATCTTAAAAGAAAAACGCGATAATTCGAATAATACCCAAAAAAGCCAAACCCCTTATAGGAAAGCCGCGGAAAGGCGAAATCCACAGAAAGCAAAAAGAACTCCCAAAAAAGGCTTTAATAATAATAAGGAATGACGATAATTCTATCACTTTAAAAATACGAATTAAAACATATTAATATACCGCTATGGTAGATAATAAAGCTTTAAAAAGGAATTACATTACACCTAAGATAATTAACCGATTTAGATTACTATAAAAATATAAGAAAAACCCTTATATTATAAATACCGCTAAAGGCTAACCTTTTTTTTACGATAACGAAAAAGTTATATGCGAAATTAATCACTTTAATACCTTTACTTTAAGAAAAAATATAACCATTAATTTCGACATTATACTGTTAAAAAATTACGACATAATTTTGAAAACAGCATAATTACGCTAGTACAACCCCTTAATCGATTAGGCTATTAACTAGGTGAAATTTCTTTTACGGCCTAACGATAAATATTAAAAAAAAAAAAAAAAAAACCGAAATCTTAACACTTAATCGAAAATAACAACGAATGTCGGTATAAAGAAACGATAAAAACCTTATTATTTATAGAAATACGATAAAAAAAAATTGGCATTATCGAAAAATACGACGTATTATCGCCATTATTAAAATAAAATTACAGTAATTAAATAACGATTCATAACAATAGCCTTAAAAGTTAAAAAGTTAATTAATATATCACCATAATATCGCAAATATAAGCGCTTATTTTGAAAAAAGTTCGAAACGAAATTGCTAAAATATAACGAATAAAATTATAAAATTATTTTAAAAAAATATCGATTAAGTTTTATCCTATTTGCAACCTTAATAAAATAAAATTATATGTATTCCGAAAATATCTAAAAAATCGATTTAAAAAAGGATAAATTTAATTATCCAAATTGTTAACCGGATATCTTATATTCTTCGTACCAAAAAAAAATAAGAAATTACGATTAATAATGGACTACTAATAACTTAATAATATTACTATTAAGAATCGAATGCTATTACCCCTAATTAATAAAATAAAAAATCGTTTTTATAAAGTATAATAATTTATCGCTTTCGATTTTAAGAACGGATATAACTTAATTTAAGTTAAAAAAAGCCACGAATAAAAAATAACGTTTCGAACTAAGTACGGTTTTTACGAATATTTCGTTACCCTTATAGGACTTACCAACGCATTTACCACCTTTTAACGTATAATTAACCACGTTCTTAAAAATATTTCGACATTTTTATTATATGTTATCTTAACGATATTCTTATCTTTTTAAAAACTAAAAAATAATATAAAAAACATATCTACAAAATACTATAATTACTTTAAAACGCTAACCTATTAATTAACGCGAAAAAAAGTTAATTCCATACATAAGAAATTAAATACCTAAATTACATTATCACTTTTGGATATATTAAAATAAACCTTAAGAAAATTGCTATAATATAAAATTAGGTATAGCCTACCATAATTAAGGAAATATAAACTTTCCTCGGATTTGCCAACTATTATCGAAAATTTGTCCGAAATTTTAGCTAAATAACAATACCTTTTAATATATTTATACGAAAAAAAAAAGTTTTAATAAATATTAAAAAAAGAATTTTTTTTAACAAAATAAAAAAATTATCACAAATTAGCCAATATTAATCATATACGACCTTAATTGCCCAGTTAAACTAGAAATTAATACTTTAAATTACGCTTTGGGCGCGGTAATTAAACAGCGAAATAATTAAAATATACTATACCCCGTTATTTTCTTTTTTTATAAATTGTAAGGATTAGAATTATATTACGTTATCCTTAATAAAAAATTCTTAGTTATTATTAAAGCGTTTCGCGAATTTAAACATTTCCTTAAAAGTAACTAACATCAAGTTAAGATTTATATAAATTATAAAAACCTTACCCGGTTTACTACGACCAGAAAATTTATAACCCGATAATTCCGTTATGCGAAAAAGCTAGCAAAATATAATTTCGTTATTATCCACCGTAAAGGTTCGGAAAACGGCAAGGCCGATATATTTAGCAAATAACTAAATTTCGAAAAAAAAAAATTAAAATTAACTATATAATATTCAATACTACCATGAAAAGATATTTACGCTTACGATAAGTCGTTATAATTATAACAATACCCCCTAAAATATATAAAATAATAAAAAAATTTAACACGTATATACAGAATATAAACAACTTATTATTCGCATAAGTACCTAAAAAGTACAAGGAATATCTCATACAAAAAATTTACGAATACGCCTTATATAGATATTCAGAAGTTAGCAAAATATTAAAATAATTATAACGGTTTTACCGCTTTCCCGGTATAAAAAAATAATACAAAAAGTAATACGACAATACGACATATATACTAAAATAAAAACGCGTAAATATAAACTATATAGAAAATTGCAACTATTACTAATCGTAAAACGACCATAAAACTCCATTACGATAAATTTTATCATCAAACTTCCTTTATTAAAAAGCTTAATCACGGGCATACATTATGATAATATCTTTGTAATCATAAATCGATTTATAAAAATTTCTTACTTTTTACCTTATAAGAAAAATACAAACGCCGAATAAATAATATATACCTTTTTTAGAAACATTTTTAACGTATACGGACTACCCCATAAAATCGTCTTAAATAAAAGCACGACGTTTACTTCAAAATTTTGGCAAAACTTAATAGTATAAATCGGTCTCAATCATAAATTATCTAATATATTCCAACCCTAAATAAATAGCCAAACGAAATGACAAAATCAAATACTCGAAACGTACCTTCGATATTACATTAATTATAAACAAAACAATTAGGTCAAAAAATTGCCAATCGCTTAAGTAACGTACAATATCAATTACTACGAAAGCATTAAAATAATACCGTCCATAACCAATTTTGGCTTCACTTTAGAAATTTATAAGGAAATAAAAAAAAAAGGACCATTTAATATTAAAATAATCTTTACGTCGGAATAACTTAAACAACTATACCAAAAAATAAAAATGAAACTTAAATTCGTACATAATTAAATAAAAAAACATTAGAACCAAAAACGATTAAAAGGACTAACTTTTTTAAAGGGAAAAATAATCTAGCTAACCACCAAAAATATCTAAATAAAACGCCTAAATCAAAAACTCGATTTTAAATATATCGGTTCTTATAAAATTATCAAAAAAATCTTAAATAATAACTATTAATTAAACTTGCCACCTAAAATTAAACTCTATCCGGTTTTTTACATATCCCTACTTAAATTAACAGTAAACACTATTAAAATATATACGGAACAAAACGATACAGAAATGGTAAAAAAACAAAAATATAAAACAGAAAAAATCTTAGACATACGAAAAGTCGATGGACTTACGTAATACTTGGTTAAATAGAAAAATTGCCCAAACTCGGAAATTTCCTAAAAACCCGCTAAAAACCTAATTAGCGCCTAGCGTTTACTAAAAGAATTCCACCGACAACGCCGTAAAAATAAAACTCTTAATTGAAATTAGGAATAAAATTATTAAAAGAAAACCAGCTAAAATCGAGAACAGAAAAAAAACCCTTAAAACGTTATCGTTCAACCTCTAATTACTTAATTTTTTTCCTACTCCTCTAACTCGTCTAAAAATTAAAAACTACGGTTTACCATTTCGACCCTCTTTTTTGCGAAAATTTTTTTATTAAATACGAAAACGATCTAACCGAAATAAAATCTCGTCCAAACGACAAAAATTAACCTTTAATTCCTTTCGGGTATTACGTAATTATTAACGAATTAAAAATTCCTTTAACTTTAAATACTTTATCTTGTTATTAATATTATTTAAAAACGATAAAAAAACGTCGAAATTATCGTAATATCGTTTTTTGAAAATGTAATTATCTGTTATAACATAGTTGGTCGGACCTCGGAAAACGGTCTCTTAGTAAACCGTAAAACAGAACTTAAGTAAGTTAGTTACGTAACATAAATTCATAAAGATTCAAGGAATTTATTTAAAATCGTAACATAAATTTATAAAGATTTAAGGAATCTATTTAAAATCGTATTATAAATTTATAAGGATTTAAGAAATCCATTTAAAGTTACAACAAAATATATACGTTTGTTACTACGAAAACTAAATATTAACAATTTGCAATATAATTTCGTTACCTAAAATACCTTTAATATTACGAAACGTAACTAAGTTATCTTATTACTTAAACTTTTACAGTATTTTATTAACATAAATTCGTCGACTTAAATTTAATAATTAATTAATTAACCAAACCGTTACATATTACAAACTTTTATTTAATAATACCGTCAGACTCTAAATAATATTCCAACAACATATTTACCAGCAAATAGCCCGTTTACGAAATCCTTAAAAATAATAACATAAATTCGGACAAAAAAAACAAATTCTTACTTTAACTAAAGAAAAAATCCTTTAACGTTTAAACCTGGTAAATTAACGTATTAATCAATTCGAACGAAATAACGCAAAACTTATTTCGATTTTTTAAATTATTCGAACCCTTTTGGAACAAACCCAATAAACCCCTAAAAAAATATCGATCCAGTTAACCTTAAGCAAAAAATCTGGAAAAGTATTAAAACCCTTTAAGCCGAAATCTTTTAATAAAACATTTATTAAACTATAATTATTCCTCACCCAATATCAAACATATTTCGGGTATTTTCTAATACGACTAATTACCCTAATAACACAAATCGAATTTGCAGCAAAATAACTTTCGAAATACGTAATTACTTAATTCGAACCCGTTATATGAAAATATATTATAATATTATTAAAATAACAAAACCTAAAAGTAATACAGATTTACAATAATTACGAAACGTTTAAATAAACGTTACAAAAAACCTTTAATATAATAAACGAAAAAAACAAAACAAAAATAAATATCCAATAATTACGACAAAAAAAATTAACATCCCGATATAATACCGATTTTATTTAATTTTTATCAAAACTTAATTAAAATTAAAAAACCTTAATAACTCGATTTTTTAACAGTTTTAAAAAAAAATTCAAAAAAAGTTATTTAAAAAAGATCGTCCATAATACCTAACGGATTATATTACTATGGCTGTCAAAATCGACAATCGACAATATACTTAACGAACTCGTAACGCTAAAAAAAATCATAACAATAAACCACATTACAACGCCAATAATAATATACCCCAATAATAAAACATATCTTACGGAACGGAACTAGGACTTATAAAAATTAAAATCGTTTAGTAATAACATAAACGACAAATCGAATATTAAAACTATGGTAAAATAAGCCACAAAACCCTTAAATGTAAAACATTTAAAAAACTATAATAAAACAAACTTTAAACTTTAATACTTATTAAACAAATATCCGACAAATTAAATAACAAAACAATTACCATAATACGGCGCGAACTAAACTTATTAAAAATATAACAAAAACAAAAAAAATTCAAAAAACTTTCCTAAATAAAAATATAACGATATTTTAAAACATTACATCTCTCGATATCCTCGTAATTAATATTACGAACGCAATAAAAAAAATAACAACGATATTTATCTTAAATAATAAAAAAATAATTGCAAAATTACCAAAAATAAACCGAATTTATCTACCTTAGGACTCCGGACTAATACGGGCGAAAACATGCTATATATTACCAACGACCCGAATATTCGGATTACGAAATATAAAAACAATCTATTTACCAACAAATTACATATATAACCAAAAAAGGATTTAACTTTCGTAACAAAACAAAAAACAACTATAAAAACGAACAATAATATCGGCACCTCCGAACGATTAACATTTAAGAAAATATCAACTAAAAAACGGCCGAATAAAATTAACCAACGGACGAATAATACCCTTAAAAAAATCCCTTTTGCTACTATAAGTAATATATATACAATTAAAAAAATAAAGTTGCCCTAAAAAAACGCAACCTAACCATATAATAATTAATCGCTAACCTTTATTTTTAACTATTTATCGCTATAAAACCGCATAAAAAAATTATAACTAATCTGGAATAAACTACCAAAAATTTATAAAAAACAAACAAAAATATTCCCACCTAGAAAATAACTTATGCTATAAAAAAACAATACGCACAATAAAATCAAAAAATGCGGCGATAAACGGAAAAAATACTCTAACTAAAAAAGGCAATAAAATTACAAAAATACCGAAACATACAATTTCGCGAAAATATAAAACTTTATATAGCACGTATTACGCATTAAAATTATAAATTAAACAATAACACTATCTTATCAAACAATTACGGAATCAAATTAATAATTTAAAAAAACGCACATAACGGTTAAAATAACTCTTAAAAAAACCGAACCCCCTATAAAAAAACCGCAAAAAAACAAGGCCCAGAAAAATCAATAAAAACTCCCAAAAAAAGTTCTAATGGTAATAAGAAATAACGAAAATCCCATCACCCTAAAAATACAAATTAAAACAAATTAATATACCGTTATAATAAACAACGGAACTTTAAAAAATAACTATATTACACCTGAAATAATTAACCGATTCAAATTACTATAAAAAAAAAAAACCCTTACATTACGAATACTACCGAAAATTAACCATTCCTTTATAATAACGGTAAAATCATACGCGAAATTAATTACCTTAATACCATTACATTAAAACGACATATAACTATTAATTTCGACATTATACCGTTAAGGAATTACGATATAATCTTAAAAGTAATATAATTATGCCAATACAACCCCTTAATTAATTAAACAATTAACCAGATAAAATTTCTTTTACGGCTTAATAACAAACATTGAAAAAAAATAAAAATCGTAATACTCAATTACAAACGACGACAAATATAAACATAAAAATACGACAAAAACCTTACTACCTACAAAAAAACGACATAAAAAAAAGGTATTACAGGAAAATTCGACGTATTATCGCCATTATTAAAACAAAACTACGGCAATTAAATAACAACTTACAATAACCAGCCTCTAAATCAAAAGAATTAACCAATATACCATTACAATATCACAAATATAAAAAACTTTTCAGCAAAAAACTTAAAACGAAATTACCAAAATACAACGAATAAAATTATGAAATTATTCTTAAAAAAACATTAATTAAGTTTTACCCCATTTACAACCTTAATAAAATAAAACTACAAATATTCCGAAAATACTTAAAAAATTAACTTAAAAAAATAAATTCGACTATCTAAATTACCCACCGGTTATCCCATATTTTTTGTACTCAAAAAAAACGGCAAATTACGATTAATTATAAACTATCGATAATTTAACAACATTACTATTAAAAATCGAATATTATTACCCTTAATTAACGAAATAAAAAACCGTTTCTACGGAACACAATAATTTATTACTTTTAATCTTAAAAATAAATATAACTTAATTCGAATTAAAAAAAACTATAAATAAAAAATAACGTTTCGAACAAAATACGGCTTTTATAAATACTTAATAACCTTAATAAAACTTATTAATATACCTATTATCTTCCAACGCATAATTAACCACGTTTTACGAAAATACCTCGACATTTTTATCGTATATTATTTCGATAATATCCTTATCTTTTCAAAAACTAAAAAATAATACGGAAAATATATTTATAAAGTATTATAATTCCTTTAAAACGTTAACTTACTAATTAACATAAAAAAAAACTAATTCCATATGCAAAAATTAAATACCTAAATTACATTATTACTCCGGAATATATAAAAATAAACTCTAAAAAAATCGTTATAATACTTAATTAAATACAACTTACTATAATTAAAAAAATATAAACCTTTTTCGGATTTATTAATTATTATCGAAAATTTATCAAAAACTTTAATAAAATAATAATACCCCTTAATATTCTTACATAAAAAAAATAAAAGTTTTAATAAATATCTAAAACGGAAAAAATATTTTAATAACTTAAAAAAACAATTACAAATTAACCAATATTAATCATATACGACCTAAATCGCCTAATAAAACTAAAAACCGACGCGTTAAATTATGGTTTAAATACAATAATCAAACAACAAAATAAACAAAATATTTTACACCTTATTACTTTTTTTTCCTACAAACTACAAAAACTAAAACTACGTTATACTATTTCTAACAAAAAATTCCTAACAATTATCAAAACATTTCGCGAATTTAAACATTTCCTCAAAAATAACTAACATTAAATTAAAGTTTATACGAATCATAAAAACTTTACCCGGTTTACTACGACCAAAAAACTTACAGCACGATAATTCCGTTATGTCAAAAAGTTAACCGAATATAATTTTACCATAATCTATCGCAAAAGCTTAAAAAATAACAAAACCGATACATTTAACCGACGACCCGATTTCGAAAAAAAAATAACCAAAATTAATTGTGCCATTTTCGATACTACGATAAAAAAATATTTACGTTCACAACAAATTACTACTAATATAACTACGTTACCAAAAATACATAAAGCAATTCGAAATTTTAACTTATATATACAAAACATAAACAATTTATTATTTACACAAATACCGAAAAAATACAAAAAACATCTTACCCGAAAAATGCACGAACACTAATTATACGGCCATCTAAATATCAGAAAAACACTTAAAAAGTTACGACGATTTTATCATTTCCCATACATAAAAAAAACAATACAAAAAATTATAAAACAATATAACATATACGCCAAAATAAAAACACGACGACATAAACCT
This sequence comes from Monosporascus sp. GIB2, assembly GCA_004155935.1. Classification (NCBI taxonomy): domain Eukaryota; kingdom Fungi; phylum Ascomycota; class Sordariomycetes; order Xylariales; genus Monosporascus; species Monosporascus sp. GIB2. Next base: position 242,645 of record QJNV01000024.1, read on the forward strand.
TACGGAAAATTACAACCATTATTAATCGTAAAATAACCATAAAATTTTATTACGATAAATTTCATCATTAAACTTTCTTTATCAAAAAATCCTATTACAAATAAATATTACAATAATATCTTTATAATCGTTAATCGATTTACAAAATTTCCTACTTTTTACTTTATAACGAAAATATAAACGCCAAATAAATAATATATATTTTTTTCGAAACGTTTTTAACATATACGGATTACCATACGAAATTATCTTAAATAAAAACATAACGTTTACTTTTAAATTTTAACAAAACCTAATAACCCAAATCGGCCTAAACCATAAATTATCTAACATATTCCAACTATAAACGGACGGATAAATAAAACGGCAAAATCAAACGTTAAAAACATACTTACGATATTATATTAACTATAAATAAAATAATTAAATTAAAAAACTACCAATAACTTAAATAACCTACAATACCAATTATCATAAAAACATCAAAACGATACCGTTTACAGCCAATTTTAAATTCACCCTAAAAACCTACAGAAAAACACAAAAAAAAATCATTTAATATCAAAATAATCCTTATATCAAAACAACTTAAATAATTACATCAAAAAATAAAAATAAAACTTACATTCGTATAAAATCAAATAAAAAAATATTACAACCAAAAACGATTAAAAAAACTAACTTTTTTAAAAAGAAAAATAATTTATCTAACTACTAAAAACATTTAAACAAAATAACTAAATAAAAAACTCGATTTTAAATATATCGATCCTTACAAAATTATTAAAAAAATTTTAAATAACAATTACTAATTAAATTTACTATCCAAAATCAAATTCCACTCAATTTTTCATATATCCTTATTCAAATTAACAACAAATATTATCAAAATACATACGAAATAAAACGATATAAAAATAGAAAATAAACAAAAATACGAAACAAAAAAAATTATAAGTATACGAAAAATTAACAAATTCACTTAATACCTAATCAAATAAAAAAAATACCCGAATTCGAAAACCTTTTAAGAACCCGCTAAAAACCTTATTAAAACTTAATAACTATTAAAAAATTTTTACCAGCAACGCTCAAAATAACATCCCAATTAATACCACTAATAAAAATATACCTTAAGCTGTTATCGTCGGAAAAGCCCTATATAACGGCAATCTCAAATTCAGCCGCTATACGACTCTCCTCCTTCTCGCGCTCGCAATCTTCGAACTTATCCAAACTTTCCATACTTTAACGAATTAATTTAATACCCTTTTTCCGTAAAAGAATTTATTATTTATTAATACGAATAAAATACGCCATTTACTCGAAAATTTCGGATATTTTATTTATAAAATCCTTACGAAATTCAACGAAACGTTCGGCAACTATTTATTTTTCCTAATCCAAACAATCCTTAATACGACTAATACTATCTAAAGAAAAAAAAAGGAACCGCCAAATTATTACAACAACGGTTATAGTACTAAACGCACTATTCGCAACGCTTAAAATCTTCAATCATAACGCACCTCGTTCCTTCTTTAAAATAAAAAATACAAAACATAACATCAAAACCAAATTTAAAAATATAAAAAATAAAGGAAATAACGTTTTCCTTCTAATTGGGACGACTACGGGGCTTAAGATTAAAAATACGGCCCGACATAATAATAAAAAAAACACTTACTAAAAAAAAATCTTCGAAATAAAAATTTAAAAAAAAGGGATCGTATTATAACATAATTAATCGAACCTCGGAAAACGATCTCTTAATAAACCGTAAAACAAAATTCAAATAAATTAATTACGTAATATAAATTTATAAAGATTTAAGGAATTTATTTAAAGTCGTAACATAAATTTATAAAGATTTGAAAAATCCACTTAAAATCATATTATAAATTTATAAAAATTTAAGGAATCCATTTAAAATCACAATAAAATATATACGTTCGTTACTACGAAAACTAAATATTAATAACTTGTAATATAATTTCGTTACTCAAGGTACCTTTAGTATTACAAAACGTAACTAAATTATCTTATTGCTTAAACTCCCACAATACTCTGCCAACATAAACCCGTCGACTTAGGTTTAATAATTAGTTAATTAGCTAAACCGTCACATTATCGTAATGAAAAACGCTTTTACTTATAATATATTTATTACCAACGCGAAAATAAGAAAAATAAGGTATAACTTCGAAACTAAAATTAACAATAAAACGAATTAATACTTTTTTTTTCCATTACGATTAAACGTTTCTCTTTTTCTACGAATTCGTTATTTACGAAATTTTCTAATACGATACGACATGGTAAAAAATGAACTTACCTTAAAAAAGATTTTCGGAACGAAAATTTAAAAAAAAGGAAATCGTATTACGGCTTAACTAGCGAAAGGCCGCAAAAACGGTCGCATTAAGACCGAAACAAGGCCCAAATAGGTTAATTACGTATAAAAGCTCCGAACCGCTCCCGTAAAACACAAAAAAGCACAATATATTTAAACAAAAAATTCCGAACCGCTCCCATAGAATATAAAGGAACGTAATACGTCTAAACAAAAAACTCCAAACCGTTCCCGTAAAACGCAAAAAAACGTAATAAAAATATATATAACTAAAAATTACTAATTAAATAATATTAACTTATAATATAACTTTATTACTTAAGGTATTTTTAATATTACGAAACGTAATTAAGTTATTATTTATTACTTAATTTTTTATAATATTTTATTAATATATACCCGTCGATTTAGGTTTAATAATTAGTTAATTAGCCTAGCCGTTATAACAAGCGAGTCGGACACTCGGACCCACATTTTCTATATCCGTTATAACTTTACTAAATCTTTATAAAATTTAATACAATTTAATATACTAGTTTTAGCTTAAAATGCCAGGTGTATATAAAAGTTGCTGCTTAATCTAACCGCTTTTAGTAAAGATATATATATTTATTTATTTTAATGCCAAAATTAATTTTCTTTTATCTTTTTATAAATTATGCATTAAATTTTTTGTAAATTTGTATACTAGGTTAAGATATTACGTTTTAATTAACGAAATTTTTCTTAAATTTTACGATACTTTATTTTAAAAGATATAATAAAAGTGGGTTTTATAAAATTATTAAAAGTATATACTTTATAATAGCCCTTTATATATAGCGTTAAAAATTTTGCGAATGTAATAATAATTATATATAAACGTAATAAATAAGTTTACAAAATATGAAAAGATATAGATAAACTTTTGCAAAGTTATAAATTTTCAAAAAAAGTGGATATTACGTAACCTTAGACTGTCCGACTCGCTTGTGTGATACGTTACTGCTTTTAAACTTATAACCCAAAGATGGACTATGTTAGCATTTTAAGTTGGGATTATATGGAGATACATATATGCTGTTAACTATTCTCCGCTACTTGCCGCCATGTTCCACAATGGCAACACCAAATAACATTTTAATGAACAACAACAAGCATATGAGATAGATCCGGTAACTGGAGTGCTCATAGCCAGGTACTGGGTAGGTAAAAACTGCTGGAAAGGGGTGTCCCCTCCCAGGTTCATGTACACGGGCGTACCCACATATGGAAACAGTAAGCCGAAGTTAAGGAAAGTACGAAGCACCGGCCCGAGCTTGGCAGCTACCCTGGGTAAGTGCCTACCCAGTACTGTAAGGCATATACCCGCTGTCTGTGCTGTACATAGTAGATCCATACCTAATTTGTTGCATGGAAGTGACGAAGGTTGCCCCACAGGTTGGCTGGTACCTGCCTGCCGTTGACAAAGAACATAAAGTACTAAAAAAGAAGTCACGGGATTTCGTGTAACTTTGGCGCGTCTTATTTCTCCGGACCTCCTCTACCTTCAACCCTTTCTCGACTCGTATTCTCTTTCCACCGACTCTATTCCATCTACAGCACTAACCCGACGCAGCATAAAACTGCCTCCAGTCGCTTGAATTTCTTGCCAAGAGAAGATCATGCAAGGACGCGACGATGCCACCTCGGAAGGCCGCCCAATCGGTGGCCCTGGCCGAGAAAAAGGCAATGAAAGGCAACAATGAGAGTCAAGACAGCCAAGCCGTTTTGGCAAGGTTAATGATAGAGCACGGAATTGGCGTGGTAAGTATCTAGCACCGTATTGTATTCTTCCTTAGTTGTCCCTTCCCAGCAGAGGACGAAAACAATCTCGATTTGGATACATCATATCCCTCCTCCCGATGAACCGAACTGGGCTGTGCTGACCAGTGTTTAACGCCTTGTAAACAGCTGAGCAGTTCGCCTATACCGGACGATCAGGTAGGTTATACAACGTGTCGCCACCCCGGACCCCAGCTTACAGGGATGGCACTGACAAGATGTACGGTTCTTAGGAACCGCACCTGGAAATCGCGTCAAACGCGTCTGTTGGCGCCAGAACATTGTCAAAGCGCTCGAGCCAAAGCCCTCGTCACCAAGTCAATTTGGTGCCGCATCTCTCCTCACTGCCCTGTGAGCCCGTCCACCTTGTCGCAATTCAACAGTCGACCACACATGAAGCTACGAAGGCCGCCCGGCCTCCGAGCCCTTCGATAAAGGAACATGTCCAAATGCAAGTCCCATCGTCCCCCCCACCTCCCAAGAAGCCAAACATGGAGCCATCACAGTCTCCCACGCAGTCGAACGACGACCGTAGCTACGACCAATACGAACAAGATGAGCCTCAATCATCGCAAAATAGCGATTCTCACGCACATAGGACCCTAAATGACGACGATACTGGCGCTGTACGGTTCGACTTGAACCACACACAACAAACCCTGGAGGAGTCAGCTCCCGTCGACTCGGAGGATCTGCCTCCTGGATCAGAAGCGGGGTCTCACGGACGACCAGCGTTCGGCCTCCAGTCCATACCCCGGCCCGAAACACCCGCAACGCTGCCGAAGCTATTCCAACGGTCCGGAAATGAACAATTGATGGGATCTTCGCAGCTGTTTGGCCAGACGCAATATACGTCAGCAGTCAAGAAAGCAAGTCCCACTTCCTCACGACCTTCTCCCAACATCTACCATCACAACAACATCTCGCCAAATCCCGTCATCTCGTCACCCCTGAAAGATAGAGGATTGAGAACTTCGCCTACGCAACCCTTGGTGTCTAGTCCGGCCGTCCCTGGTCGTTCTTCTCGACCGTCTGATGCGAATCACCCTTCTCCGCGACAGAGCCAGGACCATGCCACGGACGAATTCAACATCCACTTAAGCCGAGCTGGACCAGAACCTATTAGCGAATATCGGTCTTCACGCGACGACGGTTCGCATTCCATTGCGCCGGAATACTCGTCAGACCAGCATGTGGAGCATGAGTTTGACTCCTATGATCCCGCAGAAGCAGCGGCGTACCGCAGTCACATGGCGAAACTGAAACGTATCAGAGCTGACAAGGTGCTCACATCATCCAGTCCATCCCGCGATACACGAAGAGGCGATAGCGTCGAAGTACCGTCGACGAACCGCTTCAACCCAAAATCGAACCACATCCACTACTCAGGCACGGAGGAGTATCATCCGCAATCCCGCGGGAGATGTGAGACGGAGAAGGACAACTCACAGGAAACCGTTGCGGATTCCCAAGACGGACCTGCACGTGCAGTAGGAACGGAATCGGTATACGTGCATCATACTGCTGAGGCTAAGGGTGGCCATGTTCCGGAGTCAAGTGTTCCAGTTATTCATCAGGCGCCCCACAAGGTCAACAGTGATGATATGCCGGATATGGGCTCTCCACCCACGAGGCCTAGCACTGCAAGGAGGAGCAGAGAGATGGTACCCGAAACGAGCCCGCCGGGTCCCTCCTTACAACGACCGAGGCTAATTGCCGATATCTTGAATCAAGATTCTAGCGCCACATGTAACAGCGCTATGGTATCGATACCGGAGCTTCCAAGCAGTGGTGCCGGATCTGCAGAGTTGGGAAGGCAGTCCGGGGCGGTCGAGTGCGGTGATCAACCCTCATCACTACCACCCGGTCAGCCTGCAGAACGGTCATCACCATCCATAATACTCGCTTCCTCCCAGCGCAGCACAACTCGACGTTCAACCAGGTTGAGCAATGCGACTACACCTCTACCTTCAACAGCTCCTCCGCCTGAAATCGGCACAAGGACGTCGACGTTGACGACACTTTCTGCCACTCCGAACATGTCCTCAAGTACCACACCAAATACGCCAAATACCGACGGCGACGAGGCGCAGGACAAGAGACAGCCTTTCCCATCTTCAGGGCCTATATCGTCGACGAATCCGTCATCATCTCCGGCACATGAATCGTCCCCGGCAGCAGACAAGGTTCGACGCCGAGGTAGAGCTTCACTTGCTAAAAAGACATACCAAGGTGTCAACTTTTCCACCAGCTTCTTTCGGGGTCGAACACGCCAGAGTTCAAGACACAGTTCCATATCAACGGACGAGTTGGTGAAGCCATCTTCGCCGGCAGCAATAGCACCTGTATCCCATGTAGATCACAGCAGGTTCTCGAACTCTCGCAAGTCTATCAACGGGTCGGCAGCCAGCTCTCACGTAGTAAGAGGGTCAACTTCAAGACGCGGGATTTTCGAGGGAATGGTGTTTGCTATCTCATTCCAGAGTCGGCAATTAAAGGAGAGCATCGATCAATACAATGATAGGGTCGAGAAGGGAAGTTCTATTGAACAAATGATTCGGCAGCAGGGTGGCCGAATACTGGAGAGTGGCTTCAACGAACTCTTCGAGTTCGACTCTCTTTCAACAACTGCGAGTCCTTCACACCACGTGATGTCGAGCTCCTTGAAGCTCCTTTCCCCGAACACGGGTTTCGCAGCACTCATCGCAGATGGCCATTCGCGAAAGGTCAAGTACATGCAGGCACTTGCTCTTGGCCTTCCATGCCTAGCACCCAGGTGGATTACAACCTGTGTAGCTAAGAAGAAGGTGGTGGACTGGTCATCGTACCTGCTCTGTGCGGGGCAGAGTGCGGTCCTAGGGGAAGCTATTCGTTCACGTAACCTCTTAGCCTACGACGCATCCACCGCTAAGCTAGCCGACGTGATCAGTCAGCGCCCCAGATTGCTGGAGGGAACGCAGATTCTTCTAGTGATGAAAAAGACCAAGAACGAGGACAAACGACAACCATACGTATTCCTCGCACAGGTGCTGGGCGGGTCACTGGTACGCGTAAATACCCTTGAGGAAGCGAAGGCCAAATTGCTTGAGCGAGAGGCCCGTGGTGAACCTTTCGACTGGGTCTATCTAGGCGATCACATACATAGCGCTGAAGGGACATTGTTCGGCTCAGATACCGCGGGAGCACCTTCCAGAAAACGGAAGCGCCGGAGCGCAGGGGAAGGGGAGATGGACCGGCCACCAAAGAGGATTAGGAGCCTCAACGATGAGCTAGTAGTCCAGAGCCTCATCCTTGGGAGGTTGGTTGAAGAAGGAGAGATGGATGAGACGTGAAAAGATTATATGGATGTTGAGATAGGGGCATGGATCATATGGCTGTATATTACGGCGTCCGGTCTAGGGGGGCATGTGCCAGCGCCTACTTTTGCTTCTCTTTCATGAGCATGGGTGGCATGATAGACATTTATACCCAACACGCCGAGGGGGGAGAGATGACGAATGATTGTGGCTACGTGTTCCCTCTAATCAGGGTAATGGGCACTGATGTAGAGAATCAAGCACCAACAGTGAACAGTCAGCCTCCTACAATTTTTGTTAGTGATGATCTCCAAGAGCTCCAAGCAATTCACCTAGCCAAAGGGTTGGATTTAGGCTAGCTTTAACAACTTTCCACGTTACAAATAATTGCAAGGGAACGTCGCATCTCACAGGGCGGCGATGCGAAGTGGTCGTTCACCATAGTAGGTTAGCGAGGTAAAGCCCGGAAGTGCGCCCAGTATCTCCTATTTGGTTAAGCCATCCCGGGGCCTTCAGAGAAAGTAAGGGGCAGGAGAGGGAGCGAAACTAGAGAAGAGCAGAGGGGAAAAGCCGAAGCCTTCGAGCCTGTCGGTCTAGGAACAAGACTCTGTGACAAGATCGGGGCCATAGGGCTAGATCGGAGCAGCGTAAGTTGGGTGGGCTTATTACACCTGTGTATTAGTACAGACGGGGCCAAGATAAGAAGGCGGAGGAAGGCTTTAGAGCTTGGGAATTGTTTTCCCTGAACGGCGGAGTCTACCTTAGGTAGAGGCGGAGCCTTTGGGAGAGGGCGGAGAAAATGGTCCGGTTTCGACACCTCACGGCGGGTTCTCGGGGACGATCTGGGACGAGTGATTTCGAACGAGGCCAGGGAAATTAGGAAATGAGCCACCTGCTGACGTCGGGAACGGGCGCGCAAAGAAGTAGATGGAAGCGCGAGAAATAAGGTTCTATTAGTGCCAGGATTGGGAACCGGTCGTGGGAATGGGGGGTCGGTTGCTGAGGTTGGCTATGGGACCGGGCGGAGTGGATTCAGGCAGTCCTGGCGGGATTGCGGGTTGGGAAGCGCGGGGTGGGGTCGGCGCCAGCGTTACCTGTTCGGCTCTGCTTGGTAGGAGCAAATTATCACGATCCGCGCCGGCCGCACACTGAGATACGTAGAGCAGCCGTAAGGTAGTATATCTCAATTTCGAATGGGCCTTTTCAATGTCTTATGCGATGTTCTGATATCGAATTTTACACTAGATATGTATTTAAGCCCGCCAAGCCAAGCGGCTTCATCAATAGGTTGGCGATAGCTTCAACAGCCAATTGCTTAAGGGCGGTTGAACAAGTAGATTGCTACTTCATACCTACTGTACGTAAGTCACTAGCTTAACTTTAGGTCCCCACGACCTCACGTAGCGTCGTTGACCGGCCAGGCCTCCGCGTTTTCTTCCTTTACAAAGGCAAGAGCTAGAATTCGATAGATAGGTAGGGCCGCTATGACGAGGAATGCGGTGGAATCTATTTGACTCTCATTCAGTAAGTCAATGGCCTATCGCGAAAATATTTGCCGGTAAGGGAAATCATCAATAACAGTCGGCGTGGTCGCCTTGCAGGGGATAGGAGCGCCAGGGACCAGAAAGCCCATAATGCAACCTCGATAGGGCCACTTGTTCCGCTGATTGGGTATCCTGGACGCCCATATGGTGGCCGCATATGTTCAGCTTGCTGCAATCAGCCGAATATGACACCATCGCCAAAAGAAGATATGTGGGGTTTGCTCTCATGGCCTGGCAGTAAGGCCCGTGGTAACGTTCGCAGGAGGTAAGGCAAGCCGGTGACAGGTTCGCAGCTGAGCGCTGTCACTGTGTCACAGTCACTAGTAAGGGAGCAAACATGATTGACGACAGAGTTACGTAGATGCCATGCTCATATCAGGTTTTGGTTACCAGGTAAGACTCTTGTGCGGTTGTATGGAGTTTCAGTTGCATTGAGTACATGATATGACAGCTTCCTTGCAGCGATTCAGAAAGCGTTACGCTGAGCTTGTTGTTATAGGCTGGGTAGCTATGGGCAAGGGAGGGAGTCGAGCCAATCAGGCACCTCTGCCAGATCTTGAACAGATCCCTTATAACACTGAGTGATATATATAATATCGAGTCATATAGGCACCAAGCCGCTTCTCTGGTCAATTTTCGAGGTCGGGAGTTCTACTAATGACGTGCACAGTTGTAATGGTTCTCCCAAAACGTAGAAATCCCCGTCAGCAGTCATAAGGCTTCAGCGAAACCCGCGAATTTTCCGTTCAAGGCCAATCCCACGGCAGGAGCTATTCCGAGGGAGTCAAATAGATCTCGCCGCCTTCTATACGCGATTCCAAAAGACGCCAACATAGAGGCTGTAAAGCCCACCGGTTTGAGAGACTCCTAAGGTCTTGGCATCCTCGATTGGGAAGAGGTTGACTCTCGTCTGCAGGCGATTGCTGCCTCTCAATCCTTCAAGGCTCTCCATGCCCAAGCTGGGCCATCTGACAACAAATCTAGAGCTATATACAGGCTGCATACAGGTAGCATTTGCAGTTGTCACTCTGCACTAGCTACTGCAACACAGGAACCCTTGTCGCGGCTCGCCTAGGGACTTTTGGGAACGAAAACGTACGATATCGTTGGTAGAATACCCCTCAGCTATCTAGTAGGCTAGCATGGAGCTCACGAGTCGACAGCCCTAAGTTCTTTCCTCTGCAGCTACGCAATAATCGGTCTCAAGCCCGGTGGTTGATTGCCAGAGCCACGTGTGCCCCGTCGGTCGATCAGGGACGCCTTCTCTTTGTCGATGATTTCGTAATCGTAGAGGATTAAATTTGCGGAGGGACTACCTTGTCACCTCCACCTCGGCACAATACATACATCATACTTACCAAATACGACGCTGGTACTCGCCTATCGCGGAAGTCAAACGTCACAACCGTCGCGACGTTAGCTCAAGCGCTCACAGAAGACGAATTGGGCTGCCCTGGGGGGGGGGGGGGGGGGGGGGGGGGGGGGGGGGGGGGGGGGGGGGGGGGGGGG
>QJNV01000024.1:253159-307026 GCA_004155935.1 Monosporascus sp. GIB2
CCCCCGGATCCGTTCATTGGTTGAAGCCAAATAGATTGTTGCTTAGTATCACCTCGTCGTTAGACTCCAATGCGTTTGCGATTGACGCCAAATAAGCTGCAAAGACGGGATGCTTAGGGAGTCACTGACTACCTTGTTTAAACAACATCAAAGGCACATGACGGGGCTTGAAGCGGAAACAAAGTTAGAGTCATCGGTCCCAACTGTCCTACCCCTAGCAGTAGAGGTACGTAGCGAGAATTTCACAGCTCTCTTATATTACCGCCGTAGATATAGTATTTATGAATTGAGAATCTCATCTTCGCTGTTCGTAATCCTCGTCCCTAGAACCACATCCCTACATGTTTACTGCATAGTATGTACGTATATCCTAAGCCTCTTTCGAAAGTGCCCGTGGTGTTAATGCATGTCGGTCGGTTATCTACTCGCCCCACCACCCGCCTTATCACCCTGACCCGCCGCCAAGCACCAAGCATAGACTGCCATAGGGTATAAAGTATATACATACAGTTGAAGGCCTACTTGAGTAGAGCCAGAATCGGCGCAACATGGATGAGGAGAACATTTTAATAATTAGGCATATTCAGGGGATCTGTAGTACCAACGGATATGACCGACCGCCGGTGAGCCAACGTTCCCGAGTGCGCCTCTGACTAGTTGGCTACTTGTCTACTAGTACTCGATATAAGAGGAGTCCATAACGTCATTACCGGTTCTCTATCAATCCAAAGGTATCAATTCATCTTCCGTGCCAAGCCCATTATCCACGAAGTCTTGTTCTCAAGCCGGGCAAAGGGTTAAGTACCGCGTGACAAGACCTCGGCTGTGAAACTTCCTGCGTCTATCGCTACCAAGCGAGTCGACCTGAAACGGGGGACCTTGCGAGCGGTTCCTTCTCGCTTGAGTGTCACTGCCCAGCGAGGCAATAGATATCCGTCCTGTCTCAACGATCCCACCGCTCCCACCGCTCAAGCCATCCCGCAGACCGACACAGCATTACTCGCAAGATTCCAGTTTCTATGGTGTCCACATGTTGTAATATCGTGGATAGTCAAACATCATCGAGATAGGCCGGTTGTCCTGATAGCCGCGCTTCGACTAGGGGCTCTATCGAATCACATCAACGAGGACGGTCGATGGTCGAGCTTTGATTGGGCGAGCATGGTGGCATTTCTTCGGTGCTGGGCGTGCAGGGTACGCTTCTGTTAGCCCCTTTGGAATATGCGTGGGACTCCCAGATCCCAATGGCAATAGCCTCAAGCGCCTTAGCATGCCCAATAAGTAGCGAGAAAAAAGAGGGCCAATTCGTCCCTGATAACATCAAGTCGTGTCGGGTTGTCTCGGAGTGACACAAGAGAATTGTGCGAACAATACGAATAAGCATAATTACCGGTTCTACATAGTGGTTCACCGTGGTTCGGGGCCCAGAGGCCAATTAAACTTATCAAGGGCTGGTGCTCTATTCTGCCTACCCACTTCAATAGTAATCACTCACCCCCTCCTATGTTCGTAGCCCATACCCGCTCTGGTCGAAAGTACGTATTTTGGGGTTTCAGAGCGACTGACGTAACTTTCAGACCAGGAACCTGCCAATGCACTTCGTACTAGCCAAATGACAGTCACGGCTCCGTGCCAATGGAAAGGAGAAGAAAGAAGTCGCGGCTGTCGGCTAGACTACCTAGGTATGTACCTAAGCATTTAGTGTCCAGCTCCAGTAGCTGAACCTGGCAATTCATTCCTATTTTGAGTTGAGTTTTGCGTGCCTAGTACCGAACTAGGGGTGCCGGGTGTTATTATTTATTTATGATTATACGTGATCAACATGCACGTATACACGAATGCAGGCACTTATCGCACAAACCTACAACCGTGCGTACATCTCCAGCAAAGACTCTTTTGTCTCACCAGCCAAATCTAGTCCGTCGAAATCTCTCTGCCTCGTCACGAATACTCTTCAGTAAGCCTCTCTGTCCAACAATTGTTGTCTTCGGCAGCGCGGCAGTAGAAGCAGCAGCAGCCGTCAGCAGCAGTAGCAACAGAAGGAGTCGCAACCACTCTTCCCCTTGTAGTTCTCTCTACACAACCTGTCGCCCCCCTCACCACGGCACACATCTGCATAAGCTTACTTAGGTATCCACGGCCCCTTGGTTCAACCTAGTACGGCTCTACCTAATAAGTATAGTGGGAGATACAAGTCAGTGCCTGCCTTCAGTAGGCCCGCGTCTGATCCAACCAGGAGGAACCCCGTTCGGCGTCAAACCACACCCTAGGCGTGATCCACCGACTCTGCTATCCACAGTCAACCGTCCGACCCAGGAATCCATGCAACGTTGACTTGGGTCTTCTTCTTTACTCAGCTGTTCTCAAAAAGTCAATTCACAGCCACTACATGATACCAGATACGACTCTCCCGCAAACAATATTTCAGTCACTTTGGCCCATTGTGATTCAGCAGCACTCAGCCAGTCAATCGGCCAGTCGCAGTCATATATGTGCTGCATTGATTCATCCGCATCCATCTTTTCCCTCCAGGTGAACAGAAGAGAAGAACTAGGGGAAGGCATTCAACAGAAATAAAATCGGGGGCCGCATTAGCAGTCGGGTACCGAACGCGGCCAGCCCTGTGTCGTTGCCATCAACATTCTTATCTACCATATCTCAATTTGGGCCATCTCCCCATCCCCATCCCCCATCCCACAATACTGACCTACATATCTCTCCAGCCAATCAATACCTCGTCATTCTGATCCTTTTAAGAGACAAAGCACGAGCTTACGGAGCCCGCCGACGAGAGTGAGAACCCATATAAAACATACAACGCAGCACGTCCCACGGATCCAATTCAACAGAGGCTCCAGGGATGTTAGCTCAGGATCAAATGCGGCGGAGGCCTCTCGATCCAGCTTCGCAACCTTACTATTCTCACTCGAGGACGAGAACGACCTCATCTAGCATCTTCCCAAATCCAATACAAGCACCTCCCCCCATGCATCTTCAGCAACCGCCCCCCGTGGGCCACAACCGCCGCTCACCTTCGGTCAATACCTTCAGTACGACATCTAGCAATCTGCCTCCCCCTGCCTTCCGCACCTCCCCGACTAGCGATCTCCAACGTAGTGCGTCCGCTCGATCCGGTGGCGGTCAGGCCACGAGTTATGTTGCCTTGCTTCGGAAACAGAAAGCAACCGTATGGTGCGACCGGGCACAATACGAAGATCCCCGCTTAGTCGCTCAACAGCGTGCTGCGAAACAGAGGGCGAGCCAGGAAGTCTTCTCTCGTTCCGGCCAAGGTCGTACCTCGACTGGTATAAGCAGCGCTGGCAAGGTTGCTGCCAAGATACGCCATCATGGCAAGCCGGGCGTCGTCGGATACACTCCAGAGAACAACTATATCGGCGTCGGTGGTGTGCCTCTGCGCCTGAGCGCGACTGAGGTTGAGGCTGAGGACAGTGACGAGGACGACCTATCTATGGGACGCTCGCACCACCGTAGGACGGGTAGCAGTGGCCGTAGCAGCACTGCGAGCGGTCGGAGAGCGGGGTATCGAATCTCGAGCGGACCACCGCAGGCCGGCAAGAAATGGAGCCCTGGTGATACGCCCGAGCGGCCGGGCAGTATGGCCGAGAGCCAGGCCGAGTACCAGCCCGGAGAGGATAAACTCGACCGTGCACAGAGCACCCGGAGCGGCAGCAGTGCAGAAAAGGCCGATGCTCTACCCGAACTGGGCCAGGCAAGCGCAGCGAAGCTAGCTAGCAACAGCCTTCTCAATGCCGCCCTTACTAGAGAGAAGAGCGTCAAGAATCCCGAAGAGCTCCGGAGACGAGGCAGTGTCGACGAGCGGACGATGACCCTCTCCACCGGCAGACTCTATATCGCCAACCCCGACTAAAGGTGGAACGGCTCATTCTGCGCTGGCTTTCGGGTCGATATCATCCTGCATCAAGTGTCACCATAATGCGACGGATAGGGTTTTTCTGCGGTTGATCATGCATTGCAACGGCGTTTATTCGATTATTGTTTTCAGCGTTACCGGTGGTAAAAAGGACACATCCACATGGGAAGCAGCCAGCATCTCTACGATCGTTTACAGGCGTTTTATCCTTTTTTTTTTTTTTTTTTTTTTTTTTTTTTTTTTGTATTGGGCCAAAATATGATACCTTCGCTTGTTCCTGGAACGCGACCTTTTCTATGTACACACACAGATCACGGGCACTCGCTGCGCGAGCCCTAATCACGGTCGCTTGAATAGGCGGGAAGAGAAAAGTTTCGTGGGAGAGGCCTTGATGGCTACCCCTGGGCAGTTCATCGCGGTTCTAGGATATGGTCCTATGCTGCGGATAAAGCATGATTTACCACTTGTCTGTACCTACGGCTTTGAGGCTAGACAGGGTTTTAGTAACACCAAAATACCGAACTCTGCGTCTGCCTCAATCGGATCTGCAACGAGCAGTTCACGGTCACTTTCTCTTATGTGATATGCTGAACGAAGTGATATGTAGTTGATACCTCCTGCTCGGCTAGTTCGCTACATTAATCCGGCGGCCCTTGCAAGCGGTAAAGGGGGTGCTTAGAAGGCAGGAGGCATGGAGACTCTCGCAAGAAAACTACAGGTGGCCATCACCAACTTAAGCAAGTATGGGTTTCTCATGTGCAGTATGGGGTGGCCCCATCCTCCATTGGCGTTGTAATGGGATGAGCTGGTAAGCATGTTCCCTCGCTCGGAGCCCGTTGAAGGCGCGCTCTAGAGGGATGAACGCCTGGCTTGATGATGATCCCAGCACTTAGATCCAATGTTCCTGTGGAGGATTAATTTTCTTATAGTTTTTTGCTTGTGGGAGAGACAGTCTACAATCCTATGTGAATTAATCAGCTGGCAATGTGTCCGCGGAGTGTGGTGCCCGGTAGGGAAGTATCATCTCTCTCATACTCCCTACCCGAGACCGCAGTGGATGCTTTACCTCACATCAAAGTGAAGGCGGGTGCTGGATGTTACAGGCGACCCAAACAGTTCTTTGCATGAGGATACTGTCTAAGCCCTTCAGGGACACGGGGGCATTTCGAGAGAACGGCTGCGGTCTTGGCCTTCGGAGCTCGGCTAGCGAACCTGTATGTGCATGTGGACAAGGTGTTGAGGTCTTCCAGATCAAATCTATCCCGATAGGCCTAACGCGGAAGGGGACAGTGAGTATCCATTGACAGTCCTTTTGCCCTCTTTGTTAGTTTAGTCCTGGAGCTTGGGGGGGAAGCTCACATTGGAAGATATGGCAGTGACCCGAAGTTAACGCTTCAACCATTGTGTAGGTAATTATCTTGTTATTGCTCCCCCTTTTTCAGATCCTTTGGTGCAGTTGCGACTCCCTGTGCTCTTTCACGGGTAGCTTGAATCCATTGTAGAGGCATTGCATCAATAGCTACCCGTTGTTTCTATCATGGCTCGTTTTCGCTGGGTCACCGTCCTCTAATATTTTAAGATCCTGCGACACCTCTGGGTTCGGTTTTCATGTAAATGATGCGAGTCTTCGTACAGCAAGGCAGGCCGAAAGGTTGCTCTTGTGGCATCACCCTTACACTCCAGCTTCTTTCGGTATCTGGTGTATCAAGGGGCCACCCACATCCAGGGGTAAGCGTGTTCTTCGAAAGGCCAAGTAGGTAAGTAAATATCGCAATGTCGACAACACACTTGTGGGGAGGCGAGTCTCGGGCTCCGGTGTGTCATCATCACGCGTCACCTCTGGCGGCCGTTTCCGTGGTAGTGCAAGCACTGCGGTTCATAGTGGACGGTGTAGCGAGCAATGGAGGTCCCTGGGAGTCGGAGAAGGAGTAGCAGGTGCAGGGACAAGAGGTGAAGGCGAAGCGTTGGCTCGAGAAGTGGGATGGTATCAACGTTGTCGATTAGCCCTGGGTGGGTTAACGTACTTATAGGGCTGGGGTATCAGTATAGCGCCGTCTGAAATCGAAATACTTGCGTCATCTGAAGGTACAGGTGGTTCGACTCTCTTCCGGAAGTGTCAGCAGCGCGCCACCAACTTCATCCTCGTACGTGACCACAGGTGCAGTGTCCTTCGTTTAGGGAGGCCGCATCGGGAGGCACGACTAAATGCTAATCAAATGGCGTGGATCAAATATGTTGACAGTAGCGGCAATAGCATGAAGAGCCGAGGTGTCCCTAGATGGATCTATAACGGGGCGAGCAAACTTCGCAATTAGCAGCGTCCGGCACGATACAAGACTGATGGCGCGGGTCCGTTTCCATACCGCTTCTTTTATCCTGATCGCCTGCGAGACTCAGCAATGTATATAGCGACAGGGTGGTAGGTCCTGCGGCAGAGAGGCATGCCGGTACCCGATTATTTCGAAGATGTCTGCTACATCAAGGAGCAAGGCTTTGTTTGTCATTGTAAGGAATTCAGAGCCAGCGAGAAAGGGTATTGGGTGGAGAGTCATGCGTTCGGAAGATTCTGTCGATGACAAAAGGGGACCTATTCCGGAGTGGAGCGCTGACTATAGACGTATAGACACATGTCGGGAAGACCGGAATTAGGGGATTTTGGTGCATTAGAACAGGAGGAGCGTGGTAATAAGAGTGGGATACACAACGCATCGAGAGCTGAAAATTTTTGTTCATCTTTGGAGCCAGCCTTGCTATAAATTCCGCCCTTCATTTGTGCCTTGCATATATGCACCCCTGACTGTCGCATTTGTCTCCACAACAGTATCCCTTGTCATGAACGCAAGGCAGAATATTCGTCAGAGGAACAAAGTGATGCGCTGGTATGCCCTTCAGAAGAGGAATCTCTCGGACTGAAAAGTCCTACATAGGAACACGAATCTGCTTATGAAACCTTCTTGGGCGGTCTGACTTCTTGTAGAGAACAGGAATTGAGGAAATACACTTCAGAAAATGTTCCAGCACATGTACGTTTCAAGTGAACTGCTACGGAATCCAATCGCTTAATAAGATTTTAATGCTGTATTACAAGTCGGTCATTGTTGGCCAAAGACTCGGCCCGGGATGAAACACACACGCAGCTCACCCCAGACTGGGTCTCCTAGCCTCGCCACCAGTACGGCCAAGAAGGGCGGTATATCATCGGATACTGTTGGTTTTCGAAAAAGCTTTGTCCATCATGGAATATAATTTAATGATGTATTCCGATTATCCATGTTCAAGGACGGTTGTGGGTGTTGTTCTCGCAGAATGACTTCGTGACATCTCCAAACGTTTCCATACAAGCCATTTTTGCCGGTCTCTGATACATCTGCACAATTCCTTTTCCTGCGGAGTGACACAGAGACTATACCACGTTGAGTAGTGCCGCATTAGCATAGTACCAGTTAACACTGCTACGAAATGGCCCCCAGAAGCGAAGATAATGCGGCGTCATATAGATCCCGACCACCAACTGTCTACTGATCCTCCATGGTTCGCGATTAGGGGAAGCGTTAGTTGACTGAGCGGGATCCGCTATTTTACCACATTTTGCAGTAGCACTGGGAGAGCATGGGCGAGGATACCATGTACGCGGTTCTCGATCATCAGCAGCCAAGTCTTGCGAGTATGAGGGGATCCATAGCCAGAACGACAGGCGTCAGGGAGACAGGCATTAGGCTACCCAAGGTTAGTGACTAATCATATCAACCAACTTCTCTTGATACTCCTGTGAGAAAACCCTTCAGCCTCAGCAGGCCGAATTAAAATTAGATGGCTGGTTGCTACCTGGCAATGAATACGTGTCTTGCAGTAAACCAAGCCTCGTTCCTATCCAAAGCACTGACTCTCAATATCAATCACCTTGGGTAGCATTTTCAGATATTTGTAGCCTGATTGAAAACAGTAGTCTTAATTATTACAAGGTAAATGATTGCAGGATGCTAACAGGAACCCGGTTTCCGTACAGCAGTTAAACCGTCCATCCATATACCATTCGGTCTCGAGCGGTCTGCTAGATCTCCTACGACCAGAACCATCTTGGCGAATCGAAACGGAATGGGAAGCACTATTGTTTACATGATCACAGCACAGACGTTTCGTAGCATACTGCGCGCCGAGTGGCTGAAGTATTGGTTTGGAAGTTCTTTAGCCATGGGCAGCTTCTTGCCGTCTCATATCGGTAATTATTCCCCTTTCCTAACTTCCCTCACTGATGGGTTGCCTAAGATTCACGGGCCATGTCGTCTCCCATGTCATGGCTCGCCTTTATTTGTAACTATAAAGTAAGCCAAATCCTAATGATAAGAAGCCGCAATTCAGGTCCAGACCATTACTTCTGATCACAATCTACATTCCCCTCTTAGCTACGACAACTCCAATTCCCTAGGCGGACTTACTACCTTTGTTTATCCTTGACACGCACGTACCTAGAATCGTTTCTTGACTATCTCTGAGACTATCCTGATGGTAGACCTGATGACGACGGGGAAAGACAACGCCGCGACCAAAAATTGGAAGGAAGCTTTACTTACCAATATAGTTGAAGTAGTTGAAATTAGCTTCCAAAAATACCGTCAACATTGCCGCAACACCTTGGATCACCACCTCAGAGACATAGTAGTTGCGATTGAGAGGGCAGAGGCATCCTTCGCAACCGGGAAGTCAGAACACATCGACTTTCTTCGGAAGCACCAGTCGACTCTGGGCGCCAGCGACGAGGTGATACAAATCTCAATCTCGAGGCTCAGTACCGTAATACTAGAGCCTTCGAGGGCCTCTTATGACGCTCTGAAGCTGGCTATGCAGCGCCTAGACGACCGAAATCAAGCTCCTGGTTCAGAGGAGACGAAGGCTACAACCAGCGACAACCCTGGCCGACGCCGCTCCCTTTCGGATCAAAGAGAGACTGGCCCGACGACATCTGGACAAGAGGTTAGGCTTGGTTCTCGAGTCGGTAAAGGCGGTTCGACTGAGGATGGACTTCGCGGCACACATACTGCCCAGGACTGGACGGGCGACGATAACGCAGCTCGCAATGGAAACAGCGAGCCGTTTCAGGTGATTTTCTATACAAATGAGAAACCGCAAGCGACTGGCCGGAGAGGGCGACCTAGGAAACGTCCTCGAGTCGATGACAATTCCCTCGAGCCAGCTCAAAAGAAGGGGAGGAACTATCATTGTAAGTTTTTACGACCCGGCATGGGCCTTCGCAAGAGTATCCCAGGACAAATAGGTTCTAAATACACTGAACACAAATCAGGTACGCCTAAGATACCCGACGTAGGCATCAATGCTAGCCTCCAGCCTCTTGTGGCACCACCGACCAACAACACTCAAGAGCCGAGCCATATGGCAAGTAACACGGTGGCCATTGCAAGAGAAGAAGCTGGAGATGAGCCGATGGACTCCGTTAGGCAGCCGACACGTAACCTCAGAAACGTACCCCGGCCCGACTACCAATTACTACACCAAGGCAAGGAACCTCTGGGAGACTACGAGAATGCCGGCGATAGTCTACCTCCGCCACAGCAGGTCATGGAGGATCACGACGATATAGTTGGACAGGGGATTGACCTACCTGGCCGAGGCAATACCAGGGAGTGGGCCCAGAGGACCCTTTTATACATGGAAGAAAATGACGTTGCAATCCCGCAAAATGGTCCATCGGAAGCAGAAACACATGAACCACAACCAGACGGCTATGCGGAGGGAGCTACCCTAGGAGACTCAATGCCTAAGATCGGTAATGATAGGGGGCCAATCATCCAGGGGTTCCGTCCGGCTAACGGAGGAAACATGGGATTCGATCCCCTATTCGGGCGTTCGACATAGGGAACTCGCCGGAGCGTCATTCGTACCTGGATGGCCACTTATACGAATCTAAGTAGACTATCATGGGAAAACCAGCAGTCAAGCTCAAGCTTTCCACGCAATATTGCGGTTTTACTGAAAGACGATTTCAGAGTCAGATGTGATAATTTAGTATAGACAATATATGGAATTTGATACATATCTGTCCCAGGGAACTTGAGGAAGCCGTGGAAACAATACAGAGTTGTATGATAATTAGCGCCTAGGCTTTGGGATTGTCTGAATTACTAATAATCGCTGAATAAGTAAGGACTGAACACTCACCGACATAGAGCTTACTGAGTGGCACGATCGGAACAGCAGATAGTGGGCATGACTGCCTTACTCCCGTTGGTCTCGCATCCTCTCCCTACATACCTGCTGCATCCGCAAATGTGCATACCACAGGCGTGCATACCCTGTGCATGCGCTGCCACGCAGCTGAGTAAACTACCACGTCACCCCCTAAATTTGCTTGTAACCAAACCAATCAATTTAAATTTTACACTTTCGTAAGCTCTGTACACCGTATGTCTTCATGCGCGTGTGCCATTGATGGGCCACAAGGCCCTGGACCGCATCAGCTGCGAAGAGACTGGATAATCTCGACCAGACTTCCGTTTGCTGTTCTTGGTACCTCGCAGAAGTGCAATTTCACCACCGCCATGGTACGTCAGATTCCACAACGTCCAGTTGCGGATGCACGGCCGCCCCTCCGTTACTACATCCTGATCTTGAACCCCGGCATCCTGAACAACAGCGTAAGAAGGTTCCATGGCTCAAATCTTCTCTCTGCTGCAACGTTCCAGGGTCTACCTGGTTACATACCCGCGGAGCTATGCGGTTATATAAGTAAGCAGGCGTCCTCACCGAAGTCGTGGGTTTTCTCGTTTATTTAAAAGCGCGGAACTCCGATGAATGCCACGAAACCAGAAGCTGCGGACGAAGCGCATGCATCTTTTATTTTCTGCCCACACCTCCCTCGGCAAAAATACGCCTTTGTCGTCATCGCCTAATACTCGTAACTTCTGGCTGCATTCTTCATCGTTGCAACTCACCTAACTGGGTAACCTCCGTTTGCGCCTGGACCGTCCGAACTTTGTGCGGGTGTACACTCTTACAAAAATTCAACAGCGATGGGGAAAGGACACCACTCCAAGCGACCACACAAGTATAAGAACCGCGATCAGCGGCCCAGCAGCGACAAAAAGAAAGCATCAGAACCCGAAGCCGCAGAACCAGAAGATAAGCCGGTAGCACCGGAGCCGACAGAGGAGGCAACCGGCCCGGTCCTCTGGCAGTGGTCCGACCCGTTTCCGGATCCCGATGGTGGGCCTTTCTCTTGGCGGGTGCGGCTGACCCCCGGAGGTTAGTGCACCCACTGGTGACTGGAGACACGGCACTCTCTAACCTGTATCACCAACTTACGTGTAGGTTACGAATGGGAAATCTCGGGCTCCAAGCCAATTACCCCTCTTCAGCTTGTCTCACCTTGGACGCAATCCTACATGTTCTACCCATCAGGAATACTCGCTCCTTCCTATGTGTCAAGTAGATCATATGCACCTGGCTCAAACCTGCAGCAAAGCACAACGAGTACCGATAGGGGAGCGTACTAGACATCGCAAGAAACCGGCCAACCGGGGCCGGCAGAGAACGAGCACGACCGAGAAGCTAGCGCGGTGGTCGAATGATTTGACGGAGGGTGAGAGTTGACGAGGAACCATTCTGTCGCTTGGTGCGTTGTGCCTCTGATGCATCATCCGCGCCGCCGACAAACTACTAGTATGTGCCTAAGGAGGACTTATAGATGTGATGAAGAAGAGAACCGTATAGGGGGAAAAGCACATCTTCTTTAAAACTCAGGGCGGAGCTGTTGCTGGGTGCGCAATTTTGCACCTCTCTGTCGATCCATATTCGGTGTTCAGGGGGCTTGACTCGATCAGTTGCGGCCGGTCACACAGTCTCTCAGCCTTCCAGTGGGCTGAACGGATCAGTTTGCGAGTGGCCTCGAATGGAAGGGCAATGACGACGGCCATGCAGGTTAAACTCTGTGGGAGACATATAAGTCTCGAACTGATGAAAATCCCGATAGAGAAGTTTAGGCTGTAGCGTAGTGGAAGGCCAACGCGGTAGTTCGAGTACCACGATCGTCGTGGGGAGTCTGGTTTTCTACCATTCTATGACTACCTCTCTGCTTAGTATTTTTGATGCTCGTATGCTCAGACCTTATTACGAGTCCTTTCGGCCGTTGCGAAACTTCGTCGGATGAATACAGGTGTGTAGCTGCGTGTTCCGTCGAGGGACACTTCGGGTTTATTCTACTGCTACTCCAGTGTCCGACTCGAAATTCTAGGGTACGGTACCCTCTAACCAAACTCAACATATAGACGTCTAATGCTCTAGATGTGGTCGCAGCAATTGGAGAGGGCTGTGTCTAAGCACCTATACATGATTTGTATTCGTGGCACCGAATTGCGAACTGCTGATTCGGCAGCGACTTGACTTCACCAAAGCCGCCTCCTGTATCCTTTGTTGCACCCTCGACCACCCGCCGTTATCAAGATACAGTAAGCCCCAAATATGCCATGATTGCATCTCGAATACCAGAGTTTGACTGCTCGACTTTTACACCTAATAGCCCTCGGCCAACCTTTACAATATATCCCCTAGCACCTGCGTGTGCCTGCCTGCCCGGGTATCGACGCGTTGGCATCGGGAGGTAGATAAACTTCGTCTAAGTCGACGGGACCCCTGGCAGGCGCTTAAGCGCTACTCGGTCTAGCACAAGGCTAACGCTAAGCCTAACCAGCAACTCCCTGCTATTTTAGTTGGTACCTAGATTAGGTACAATAGATAACTCTATCTGGCACGTGCCTAGTGGGCTCAGCGCTGGACATGCAGTCTTAACGCCAAAAGCCCCACCATCAGCTGGCATCATCAGCCGACCTAGCTAGGCCCCGCATTCATTGCTGCTGCTTCATATCGACCTTCACCTTCGTTATACATCACCATATCACTAACCCACCACTGACGTTCATAAACGGTAATATAGAGTAAGTGAGCTTCCTAAACTGAATCAGTATTTTTTTTTTTTAAAGAATTCCCCTTTGCCTCCCTTGATCCTGCTCGAACGGCATGTCACCTTCCATCTGACCGCACCTTCCTTGAGAGCCTCGTCAAGTTTGCGATAACAGATGATCTGAACCGTTATTTACCCAGTTCCTAAGAGCATTCTCTACTACAATTGCGACCGAGGTTTATTGCATTAGCCGTTCATCGAAGGTTGCGAATGTGCTGTGACTAGAATCGAGGTATGATCCGTTTCCACATCCCTACTCATGGGCTTCCCGATTTGCGAATAGAAGTTGGGCATTCAAGTTGCTGATCAAGTCTCCCTAGATACTTCGCATATACTGTCAAGTGACCTGGAAGTCTCTTAGTACATTTAGTGCTTCATCAGGAGATCTAATCGTCCTAGTCTGCGACATCTCCAGAATGAACACTAGTGAGGATGGAGACGGCCGAGATGGCACAGGCGAGCAGCGTCCTGGTGGAACTGCCGTTTTGGAGCATATTGCTTCTCAAAATAGTGCGCCAGTGCTGTCCACGCCAGTGCTGTCCACGCCTAAGCGGCCACAGCACATGCATTTCATCGAGGGGTCTGGCTCTTTGACTCGGCGTGTAACAAGGTCGATGGCTAAAGCTCAGTTCGATTTTACTATCAATTCCACACCTGGCAGCACCACGCGTTTCGAAGAGAGACTTCGTAATGCTATCTCAAAGAGCACACCGCACGCCCTCTCTTCCAGCCTCGACGGATCACGAACTATCACGTACGAAAATGCCGACGAAGATGAGGAAGTTGCTGATGATGATAATGGCGGAGAAGGTATCGCTGAAACAGTATCTCGGCGCTCGACTGCCAAGTCCGGCTTAGCGAGAAGTCGATCCTCACGGAAACATCGAGGACGGAGCTCTGCCCGTCGTTCTATTGGCAGGAAGGTTAGCAAGGCGTCCACTCGGGATTCTACCCCGTCGGATGCCATGACCAGCACAACAGGTGATGGAGACCGACCTCGTAAAAGGCGAAGAGTTGACCTTGCTCCCCGGAATTTGCCTACACGTCGCTCAGCTCGCCTCTCCAAGCCGCTAACGGTCTTCCATAAGTACCCCGAGTTACCTCCGGAGATCAAGATGATGATTTGGGAAGCTGCCATCGAGCCTCGGGTAGTCTATTTCCGCAACATGTTTACCCAACCTCCTACGCCATATCCAACCGTCCAAAACAAGGCTCCTCTCTGGTTTATGGCGTGTAAAATGTCTTTGAGGATCGCGCTTCTGAACTACAAAAATCTATTTCCACTTCGCGATCTGACCGGTAAGGTCACTCGACAACCCGTAAACGTAGCCGTCGACGTCGTCCTTCTCGAGCCATGTTGCAACGGATGTAGGGCGAAAAACTGCGCGAGCCGTAATTTCGATGCGAATGATCGCGCCTCTGTTCGTTCACTGGCCGTCCAAACGGACTCGCCCTATCTTATGCCGACTGTCCAGCCTTGTTGGTCATCTATAACGGATAGTTGGCCCAACGTCGAGACTCTCTACCTTTTGCACCTGGCGCTCAAGGGCGAAAACCCTCGCGCGAGAGCAATGATCCGGATGCAAGAGGGACTGCGTGAGCAACGACTCCGCAAGAGATTTGATGATTGGAAGAAGGATGCGGGAAAAGATAAAGCCGTGAAGAGACTCGAGTTCGTTACGATGGTCGAAGTGGAGAGCAATGTTCAACATCTGAAGGATCGGTATAAATACGCTTATTATCGCAAGACGGGCCTCCCAGAGGATATTATCATCGGATGACCCAGCAACAACAACGAGGGTAGTGGAATCCGGTCATATCCGAGCTCTCTACACGATTCCAAGAAGTTGGCAGTTGCATCTCGCCGATCGGAGGAGGTGGTGTAAAGGGAGTTGTGACGGCTGAGTTTTCTCTGTATTTAGCCCGCCTGTTCTCTTTCATATCTACTCGACAAGGATAGAACCCAGTAGGAGGGCGGTTCGTGTTTTTCCCGAGGAGCAGGTGATTTCTGATCAAGGAGGATATGACTCAATGTCGTGGAGGACTTTGATACCCGGTATACGGCGTTCCGGACGAAGGGATCTGGCCATTATTAGCCCATAGGATTCTCCACTATGCGGCTTTTCTGTCCTGCCAAACACAGAGTAGATGGGACGGGATGAATGTATCAAGCAATAATGCATTGACTTCACTGCCGCAAAAGCGGGCGGGTTTATATGTTCCAAAAGGTGTTTGTTTAGATCAGTCAGTCCCATATACCTAGACCGGTGTTACGTAAATCTACACCCTCAGCATCCTCTGCTCATAGGCTCTGCGTACCGTCGAAGAATACTTACGTAATGCTCGAGTTGTGTCATAGACATTCACCCTAGCAAAGACTCTGCCCAGGCGTTCTCCGTCGATATTAGTATAGGAACTCCCGCAGTTCGCTTAGCGGTCAGTAGACTCTACATGCATGCCGGTTAATACGATTGGCAAGTAGAATGCACTATCCATCAGGTATGCGATCATTACGCTGAACCTCAGAGTGATTCGAGGCAAAACGTCGCTAGCTAACTTCCCCCAGCTCTCTGGCCTGGGATTATGCTTCTATTGAAGATTCCCATTATTAGACGGGACCAGCACTTCGTCTCTTTGTCTCGCGGCTTTCCCAGGATATAGATACGTAAAAGCGGAGAACATGCGAGGGCACGGCGGGGACGGGATGAGATCATTCAGCCCCATAAAGGAGCCAGGTCCCATTTTGCATGTCAGCCCCGTCAGCCCCGTCAGCCTTATCTTCACTTCCATGTGGGGTCTAGCGTGTACTTAAGTACCTAGATATCAAGTTCCCGAGTTGATCGTCTCATATTATCCCATGCATCAGTGTACCAAGACCTATATTTCTTCGCATTTCGAAGAAGTCATGAATTTCGATGCATCGCAAATCGGAAGTAATATCGGGACGATATACATCAGCCCTAACAATAAATAGGGTGACACCTCGGATTAGCCGTACTCTCAGTTGATCTCGGCTTCCGTCGGTTTATCTTCGGTTAAGCCTGACGTTGCGGGGCATCCGGCGGGACGCTACGTCAGTGGTGCCGGGATACGTAGCTTAATCTGACGACTCAATGTTACAGGTGCAAATCAACCATACCAGCAGTCCAACTAATCGCTGTGAAAGAAAACCATTGCAGCGGGGTCCCCGGACACGTCCTGGTAGGCTGCACTCTGCTTCGTTCGCGGAAATAGCGGGATGCTGCGATGGCGATGTGATAGATCGACTAAGGGGCTGGGGTAATGCTGTCATCTCAGCGCCCCGTCGCCCCGCAACCATCTTATAGGCGCGTGTGACGGCTGGCCTATCTCTCTGGCTCACGTCTGCCATGGGGATGCTGGGGTTTTCGAAGGAATACGATGATGCTGTCGCTAGCCTAGCGCAGCGAGCTTGGTCTGGTCTTTAGGCTTGCCAGCATGAGATAAAGGCGCCTATTAAAGGTCCCCCTTGTTCCCAAGCTCCTGGTAAATGGGAGAGCTAGAGTTGAGATCCGGGAAAGCCATGCTGGGCGGCTGCTTCCGAGTAACTATCGTGGTTCGCAGAAAGAAAGAATTAAAAAGAGTATTAGACAAGACTTGACAAACATAGGCCTACTGCGGCAGGCATGAGGCATTTTGCGTTCGCCTCGAATGCGGGGAGGAATGACCAGAGACGGAAACAGTCCGGAAAGGGTTGACACACTTTCGGTTAGTGCCTAAGAAAGTATGTCAATTATTTGGATCAACAACCTGAGAGGGTTCTTGTAAACTCACTCTGTCAGCCAAACCACCCCAACCGTCTAATATCTGCTTTCCGACCTGAGCTACATTAGCCGAGTGATTTCACTCACCTTTCATCTACCTCATGCTAACCTTTGCAAAGCTTGCGGAACACCGCGTTTCCCCCGCACTAGGAGCGGCAAGCCTCTCACTGGGATTCTGAACCTTAACGGCTCACTTTCGGAGTCCCCAGGCTCACCCTGATGTTGTTGTTCGTCGGCGGACCCTCAGGAGAGGTCCTAGCAGGTCGGTATGTGTGCGTGGCGACGAAGACCTACCGAAGTTTCTTAACCGTTGGCTGGCGTCTACCGTTCCATTCGCTAAGGACATGCCCGGCCTGTCTCAGGATACGAACTGAGTTCTGGACAGAGGATCCGGCCATAATGCTCGATGAGAGCAAACAGATGCCTCTGGCTACGGGCAGCTTGTAGCGTCGGTCCTATCATCGAGGTCTACGTGCTGAGTCCAAGAAATGGCCGGAGCTTTTCTTGTAATGCATGCCTAGCATCCAATCCAATGAAAATGTTTGCCCTCGTCCGCAGCCCACCAAGCAATTGCAGTAACATGCGCGTAGAGTCAAGTCGTGCACATTAGCGCCTCCGAAGACATAATCTGCGGAAAAGGAAAAGAAAGCGTCGTGCTCTTATTGCTCGCCTGTGGCATTGACAAAACTGACGGTCGAGTACCACGAGGGCTTACTGTCTATGACCGGCAACCACAGTAGACACATCGGCAAGGCTCTCTAGCGTAAGATCCTTATCAGCCTCTGGTACCCCTATCTCGACAAGGTCGTTTCTTCGGCCGCCACGAGGTGTCGGACAGCAATATTGAGAGGCCCGTCAAGCGGGATGTTTGGCTGGGCTGTCTTAGAAAACGTGCTCAAGCTCGGGTGCCCGACTGGCAAGCTATGATGGCAAGAGCTCTCGTTCGAGCACCTGAAGACGGTATTCAACATAGAGAGAGGAGAATCTTGTACATGAGTTGGAACAATGTGAGGGAGCTGGAGATCATCCAGAAAATTTTTTCTATTAGATAATATTACGGCCTACTGTGCTATTACAGAGTGGCTTGAAATTGTGGAACTCGCCTACATATTTGGCAAGTGCAGAGAAGGTCTTAGCCTCCGGGATTGAATAGATACGATCGTCCTCAGACTTCTCGTTTCATCTCGTCGGGGCTTGATTTGCCTGTTCCTAGAAGGCCCAAGGCTACGAGATATCATGGCAGATTACCTATGAAGTAACCAATGGAATGGTAGTAACGGGGGTCTATTTCTCCGGTAGCAGCTACCTTGGAATCAGGGTAGCTAGGTAGATATAAATGCCTAATAGGGTGCAAAATTCCAACCAAGAAACAAGGCGCGCAGGTGTCATTGGTACCCACGCCGGCCTTCCGACAGTGCACGATAAAGGCCATAGGGAGGGCGTACTGGGCACGTTAATATTTTGTTCAACCCCTTTCCAACCGCCTTTTGAGTGCTATCTTAATATACGTTTCCGCTGGGACATGAATTTACGGAATGGCTTTTTCAGAACTTCGGGAACGGCATTGAGTCTATCCGAAATAACAGGTATCAGAATTTGACAAAACATCGGGCGTTCGAGCGCCATTAGTTGAGGCGCTATATCTATGCATATGCGGTCAGAGGAGGAAGTGCTTGCGGATCTGAGATTAACTTTCTCACCCTCCATACTGTACCGAATGCTGGCGAGAAAATTCCAACCGTCGGCGGAAAGCAAGTCTCGTTTCTTAAGGCGTCATCAATGCCAACGTCGCAGAGGTCTTCGACGCGACGCTGGGCGACCTTTGTCCTCAGGGAGCAAGAAATAATCAAGGACTTCTCTAAGGCGAGACTTCGTTAGATCTAGGGTGAGGGATGGGTACCCGCGGGTACCCAATGGGTCCTTGGCATCGATTATTTCATAATTATTTCATCTTTTAAAACTTTTTTATTTCCTTACTTTTTAATATTATAGTTTATTTCGTATAATAATTACATGTTATAAAAATGTTATACTATTATTTTAAATTATAACTTACTTGTATATGTAAAATATTAATAAGTTTAAGTTATTTTTTTAGTTTAAACAATACATAGAAAATTCTTATACGGTATAATTTATACGATAAATATTGTGCTAAAATTTTTAAATACGATAACTAATCATTAGATTTTATAATTTAAGAATCTATCTTTGTTATAAATATAATATTTTACTCCTATATCACTTTACATTTAATATTTCAAGCCTATTAATGATTTTTAATAATTAATTTTAATTTTATATTTATTTTTTATATAGCGATGGGTCCTGATGGGTACTTGGCATTACCCGCGGGCACCCGTGAGCCGTGGGTAATTTTCGGTGGGTGGTTCCTCCCTCACCCTAAGTTGGACCTGTGGCCGGGAAAGAACCGTTGTAGAGTATGACATGGCCAAAATAGCCGTGGCCGTAGCCCTTTACACACGACTGAATGTTACTTAAAGGTAGCCCAAGTCGGAAACTTTCTAAAGGGTTGTGCAAAGAGGATCATATATGAAGCCGCAAGCCAAAGCCACCTAGGAGATTGATGGGCCCCTTTTCAGGCCAAAACAAAAGCCTCGGGATGAGCTTTTCTAGGGTGGGCATTAGATCTCTTCAGCTGGCATGAAGAGAGTTTGTAACGGGCCACCGCGCATTTTCTTGGAGTGTACCATTAAGAAATTAGGAGAAGAGACGTTACGGAAGCGTCGCTGCTTAAGATCGAAGTCCCCAAAGAGGTAATCGGTAAAGGCCACTTGGTCTGTGCAGACTACCCCACGTCACAATTCTGCCGCTGGAGATGTGGGAACCTTCTTCCAACGATTCAGATTGATGGTGGGGCCGCGGGGCAAATATGAGGACGAGATCTCGTTGTGAGATGTAAAGTTCACAGCCAGCATAGCTTTGGCGAGGTTTGATCGTTATTTTCGTTGATCACCTAGAGTTCACCATCTCGACGATATTCGTCGAAAATCGCCAAGATGGTGAACATTACGGACAAGATCAAGGAGTAAGAGTCTCCTCCCGACCGAATGCGAGGAAGCTTATTAACAACGGTTAGGATTGAAGATGAGATGAGGAGGACTCAGAGTAAGGACGCTATGCTTCCTGTCTCTGTTGGCACAAAGCTGACCTAGTATGGTCCGTAGAGAACAAGGCGACTGGTGAGACAATATCGAGGATAAAGGTCAAACTTTGTGTCCTACTGACTCCTTTTCAGAATATCACCTTGGTCTTCTGAAGGGGTAAGTGCCGAGCCCTTCTTAATTGCATACCAATCGCGTCTGCCGTGACTGAGAACCTATCAGAAAGCTTGCGCGGCTACGGGCGCAGCTGCTCGAGCCCGGGCCTGGATCTGGCTCCGGTGGCGGCGCGGGCTTCGATGTGAGCAAGAGTGGTGACGCGCGGATAGCGCTGGTGGGTTTCCCCTCGGTGGGAAAGTCGACATTCCTGTCAAAGGTGACCAAGACGCGGTCCGAGGTGGCGTCGTACGCCTTCACGACGCTGACGGCGATCCCGGGAGTGCTCGAGTACGGCGGCGCCGAGATCCAGCTGCTCGACCTGCCGGGGATCATCGAGGGCGCCGCCGAGGGCAAGGGGCGCGGCCGCCAGGTCATCTCGGCCGCCAAGACGAGCGACCTCATCCTCATGGTGCTCGACGCCACCAAGCGCGCTGAGCAGCGCGCCCTGCTCGAGGCCGAGCTGGAGGCCGTCGGCATCCGGCTCAACAGGGAACCACCGTGAGTCCATACATGCATACATGATGTTATGAAGCCTCTCTGCCTGGATTGATTACACTTTGGGGGTTTGATTTTCTACACGAGCTGACGAATCATTGCTGTTCCTGGCACCAGGAATATCTACTTGAAGCAAAAGAAAGCCGGCGGCATGAAGATCACGTTCCAGTCGCCGCCGAAGAACCTGGACGAGAAAATGGTGTTCAACATCCTACGCGACTACAAGCTTCTCAACGTCGAGGTGCTGGTGCGGGATGACGAGGCCACCGTCGATGACCTCATCGACGTCATCATGAAGGACCACCGCAAGTACATCAAGTGTCTCTACGTCTATAACAAGATAGATAGCGTGTCCATCGAGTTCCTCGACAAGCTGGCGCGCGAGCCCAACACGGCCGTCATGAGCTGCGAGTTGGACCTCGGCATACAGGACGTCGTGGACCGGTGCTGGAAGGAGCTGCAACTCATCCGGATCTACACGAAGCGGAAAGGCAGTGATCCGGACTTCAGCGAGGCCCTGATCGTCCGCAACAACTCCACCATCGAGGACGTGTGCGATCGTATCCATCGGACACTGAAGGACACCTACAAATACGCCTTGGTATGGGGTGCTAGCGCGAGACATGTTCCGCAGCGAGTCGGCCTGGGACATATGGTGGCGGATGAGGACGTGGTCTACATAGTTAGCGGGTATAAAGCATGAAAAGAACCGCTGTTAATGGATCAAGCATCAAGGGTACACATTCCTCTTTTGCGTTGCTCTATGAATGATCATTGTTGATTCATTAAATCATGTCGTTACAAGCCTCTCTCTATCCTCAGACGAGGGCGAAGCCTAGCCTGACCTGAAACCTAGGCAAACCCTTTGTGCCATTTCCGAACGCCATTACCCCGTTGATTCCTATAACACATCGCAAAACAGAGTCCGTTCCGCCGCAGAAGAAGATAAAGCCCTGTGGTCGGTCCCCCCTTCCACTGGACGGTCAGACAGAAAAAAGAATCGAAGAGGGTCGTGAGAACGTCGGTTCTCCGCCGCAGATTGGCAGGGAAGCAGGCTTAGTTGCCGGATTGGCCGCTGTTCTCCCGAGGAGACTGCGTGGCGTTTCTAGCGCCGAAGACGTTCTCGCCGCTGAACTTCTTGGCCGACGCCTGCGCGAACAGGGACTTGGGCTTTGCTCTACAGATTAGGAACAGGTCGAGTCAGTATATCTGTCTCCGTTCGTGGCGACTAGGGAAGGAAGTAGGTAGACGAGTAGGCCCGCATGGCGCGGTCGTAATACGTACTTGCTAGCCTGCTTTCCGCGCATCTTGCTCAGCTTCGCCGTGCAGGGGCTCATAATCTCGTCTGACGGAGAGGTGGTGGTCTGGCCCTCTCTAGTGGGTAGGAAACATCAGCGTCAGTTAGATTGCGCTTTGAGGCACGGGAAGGGGAAAAAAAAAGTCTTGTCTGTGCAAGTGCGCGCATTTGAAGGGGCAACTTACTTGTTTTCCATCTTGGATTGCAGGACCTGGCGGTGGTATTCCATGCTCTTAATCTCAGGCTTGCCGGCGGTCGCGTCTTGCTGGGTCTGCACCGAGACGTTGCGGTCCTTCTCGGACAGGACGTTGGTAGGAGACATTGCAGCGAGTTTGATTCGGTTCGTAGGTCTGAATTTTCTCGTTTATGTGCGTGTGGTGGAATGGGATCCTTAAGTAATGCAGTCTGGTCCTTAGTTGGATGCGATGGAGATGCGACAATTGCGAAGATTTGTAGATGCGGTTTTGGCTGTGTGCAATCTGTGCAGTGGAATGTTTTGGGGTCCGACTGGAGGAAAAGATGGACGTGACGGGGTCAAGTCTTCTTTATCGGAAGATTTAAGTAATCTGGTCTGTAGCTTGTGCAGTGCAGGCGTCGCCTAGTCGGCTGATGTCAATATGGTTTGGAGGGAAAAGTTCAGAGATAATTTTTGTCAATATGTCGGCCGGGCAACGCAACAGAAGCTGCAAGGGGCAAGACCCCCCGGTTTGGTGGATACCAAGAACTGGACCCGCTACTACATGCCCCGCAAAGCCATGTCTAAACCATCATTAAGTATACTATAAGCTAGGTTTCTCATCGTCCTACCAACAACGAAGGATTCATTAATACAACTTATATACGGTGCTGGATCCAAGGCGCATGATGTGAGTCACGCATCCAGTATCCCTTGCAAGAGTAATAAGGGGCAATCACGGATTCACACCTGCATCAGCCGGCCACCGAAGATATTATACATTGGCTACGTCCAACAACAACAATTGTGGAAGCATATTTTATCGAGGGAAGCTATTGTTATAACTTAGCACACCGGGGTCGATGTATGTGGCATCGTGTGGCACGTGTCAAACATTCGTTGAGATATAGCTGATGGGGACCGGCTTTTACCCAACCGAGGTCGGGTGATAGCTGACTGGGAAGAAAACACAGTGTGCCGCTATGGTCGACCCTTTACATGATGGCGAGGGAGATCCTCTATCTAGCATCCGTACTGGCGTCTCTATCACTCAAGAGGGCGATGTAGCCGGCCGGCCCTCACAAAAACTGAACACAAAATCCATCGGGCTAGACAGTATAAGAGGGCTCTTAGCTGCGGTAGCTCCGGAGACTCTATCGCCGGCCTTGGAAGATCTTCTGATCATGGTGACATGGATGTTGCAGATTGTAAGGTAAGTAAAGAAAATAAGCGTCAAATGTGTGATAATATGGTACGTTCTGTCCTTGTATTAACCAAAAGAACAGACATCTTCGTGCTACAGTTCACAGAACCGGATTCTGGTTTTTAGTAGCCCTCTTCCATGCACAAATGTACATAGCAGAGGTCTCATTAATCGTCAACCCAGTCCTCAATTTCGAATTTCCAAACGCGTGAATGTACTGCCGGGTGGATTGTGAGGGCGTGCTAGCATTAAGTGCCCATAAACCTTTTAGAGCTTCGCCTTGATATTTGCGCCTGGCTGGTACAGCTTCACATTATTCTGTTTCAACAACTGCTCCGTCTTCTGCTTCTGGGCCAGGATCTTCTTGGTAACCTCCGCGCCCCTCTTGTTCTCGTTCCGGCCCATCTGCTGCAGGTGGACCTCGTCGGGCCCGTCCGCGAGTCTCAACGTCCGGATCTGTGCCCACATGCTGGCGAGCGGCGTGTCCTGGCAGATACCGGCGGCGCCGAAGGCCTGCACGGCGCGGTCGATGACCGTCAGGGCCGTCTGCGGCACCAAGACCTTGGCCTGGGCGATTTCCTTCAGAGACGCCTTCGGCCCTAAGTCGTCCATCCGGACAGCGGCGTTGAGTACGATGAGGCGGGCCGCGTCGATCTCGACCCTGGATTTCGCGACCCATTCGAGAATAACCCCGTGTTCCCTCAGCTGCTTGCCGAAAGGCGTCTTCTTCGGGTCGTTGATTCTCATCAGCAGCCACTCCAGAGCGCGTTCAGCAGCGCCGATGGTCCGCATGGCGTGGTGGATGCGGCCTGGTCCCAGCCGGCCCTGGATGATCTCGAAGCCCCGACCCTCGCCCAGGACCATATTACTGGCTGGCACCCTGACATTGTTAAAAGAGATATGACCATGACCATGGGGGGCATCGTCGTATCCATAGACCTTAAGCATCCGGTGAATGGTAATACCCTTCGTATTCGCCGGGACCAAGATGACGGACTGCTGCTTGTATGGGTCTTTGTTGTTGGGGTCTGATTTGCCCATTACAACGTAGATTTTACACCTGGGATCGCCGGCACCACTGGACCACCATTTCTGCCTCTCGTCAGCCACTTTATGTTGAGTTCCCGAACAAACAGAGTACTTACGGCGCCATTGAGGACCCATTCGTCGCCCTCTTTCCTCATGTTTAGTTGGATATTTGTCGCATCCGAAGAGGCCACGTCAGGTTCAGTCATCAGAAAGGCTGACCGGATCTTCCCGTCCATCAACGGCTTTAGCCACTGAGCCTTTTGCGCCTCGTTGCCATACTTTGCCAGCACTTCCATGTTACCGGTATCTGGTGCTGCACAATTGGTGGCTTCCGAAGCTACCGTTGACTTGCCTAGCCATTCTGCCATCAAGCCATATTCCAGGTTCGAGTAGCCGGGTGACTCTTTGTAGTGGCCCTTTGGGAAGAACATGTTCCAGAGGCCCAAGCTCTTCGCCTTGGCCTTTAGTTCATCGACGATTGGAGGATGGTGATTCCATCGGGCATCACCCTCACCAATTTGTGCTTCGAGCACAGGATCTGCCCTATACGGCATTCAGCAGGGTGCGTATGAGACTTCGCGGTTTACGTACGGTATGCATTCCTCTTCGACAAATTTGGCGACTATATCCAATGTCCTCTTCGCCTTTTCGCTGACGCGATCTTTGACCTAAAAGAGTATGAGCTCTGATTCGGGAGCAACATTCATGATCAGGCTTGGCTTATGGACCACGTACGAGATCGGGGATCTGAGCGGACATGGCAGCTTTATAGAGGTTAATTCAAGAACCTCCGCTATAATACTTAGAGTTGTGACGATAAAGATGGTTAATTACGAGCCTGCATTGGCAAAGTCTCAAAGTAACTCAAGATAACTGTGCTCAAGTTGTAACAGGAAAGAGTCTGCACCGTAGACGCATCTGTTATATAGCTGCTAATAACAGGTAGGCAAGCTACCGAGGCGCTACAACACTGGGGGCCGAGGTAAGTCTAGAAGGTAGTGGGCCTTGGCACGGTAGACCACCTCCTAAAGCTGCAGATGAGCTGTTTCCTCAGCTGTTCCGGGGGTTCTCCCAGGAGCGGCTACACCGTGCTTGAAGCGCTAAACTGCGGAGGATCCCTGGTCTTACAGGGGCCGAAACTCGGGGAAAGTGCCCTCTCGAGGGAAAACCTACCGAATGTACTTCGTATACGCCGAATGACGAGGTGAACAATGGCCAACCTTACCCGGAGTCCAGCGATGATTTAGCAAATTCACTAATGGCTTACATTGCATGCGCGCAAACATGATGAACTGAAAGAAGGGAATTGTGAAGCCAGCGGAACAACACCACAATGATGTATAATGTATGCATATAGATGCGCATTAGGTTGCATAAGTGCATATTGGAGAAAGGGTGGGGCATAAACTCTCCACTATGAAGCATTTTGCGGTAAACGCGGTAGCAATGCCTCTGAACCCAAAAAGTTGGAATTGATAAGTCGATAATACCATTCCCCAACCTTGCCATCGGTCACGCAGCCTAGTGCTATTAACGTCGACTCGTTCATACGGTTCCAGAACTACACACAACGCCAACATGTCAGAGGAGAATGACCTCGCCCTAGCGGCGCAGAGCACGGAAGTCGCCACGCCTGCGCCCAAGAAGGTGAAGAAGATCATCCGCAAAAAGCGTCCGGCGCGGCCGCAAGTCGATCCGTCCTTCATCACGTCGGAGCCGCCGCCGCAGACGGGCACCATCTTCAACATATGGTACAACAAGTGGTCGGGCGGCGACCGGGAAGACAAGTACCTGTCCAAGACGCCGGCGAAGGGGCGGTGCAACATCGCGCGGGACAGCGGGTACACGCGCGCCGACCGCGTCCCCGGCTCGTACTTCTGCCTGTTCTTCGCGCGCGGCATCTGCCCCAAGGGCCAGGACTGCGAGTACCTGCACCGCCTTCCCGGCGTGCACGACCTCTTCAACCCCAACGTCGACTGCTTCGGCCGCGACAAGTTCTCCGACTACCGCGACGACATGGGCGGCGTGGGCAGCTTCTCCCGCGTCAACCGGACCATCTACGTCGGCCGCATCCACGTCAGCGACGATATAGAAGAGATTGTCGCCCGTCACTTCGCCGAGTGGGGGCAGGTGGAGCGTATTCGCGTGCTGAACACAAGGGGCGTTGCTTTCATCACGTATACGAACGAGGCCAACGCGCAGTTTGCGAAGGAGGTGAGCATCTGCCTGGAGTTCTTTACGTCCTCACCGTTTCCCTACGACGCAATTGCTAACTTAGAACGTGACGTAGGCCATGGCACACCAATCGCTAGACCACAACGAGGTATTGAACGTCCGGTGGGCGACGGCTGATCCGAACCCGATGGCGCAGGCCAGAGAGGCGAGACGAGTCGAAGAACAAGCTGCGGAGGCCATCAGGAGAGCACTACCAGAGGCTTTCGTTGCCGAGATCGAGGGGCGCGATCCCGAGGCCAGAAAACGGCGCAAGATCGAGAGCAGCTTCGGGTTGGAGGGCTACGAGGCGCCAGATGACGTGTATTTCGCCCGAGGCGCACAGGCCATTAATCCTTTAGGACGACAAGGCTACGAGTTGGAGCACCAGCAACATCTAATGATCGAGAATGGCGGAGGGGGGGCCCAGGATAACATACCCTGGGCAGAATCTGCTGCTGCTACCCCTGCGGCACCACAACAGCAACAAGAACAGACTTCAGGCGGCGGGATTTTGTCAAGTAGCACATTAGCGGTGCTCAAGACGGCGAAGGTATCGACGGCACCAAAGGCAAAGACGGCAGCGTCAGCAGGGCCGTTGGTTGCTTATGGAAGTGACAGCGACGATGACGACGATGAGTAGGATCATAGGTATAATGTAATACATAGCGTAGATCAGTTCGACTGGGGCTGAATGTACACACCACAACAAAAACATTCGGCAATTTCCGAACTCTCATAAAGCCCAGCGCCTCTAGCCAGCAAGACACGGTAATCATCAATGGTTTCCAAGCGTAGCTTCCTATCATCCGCCCGCGCGAAATCCCAAATTATCAACTATTGAAGATCTTGGAATACAAGATCTCGTGCCTGCCGACCCAGAGATCGAGGATCGGCGCCGTCTGGCCGGCGTCCTCGAAAGGGGTGTCCCACTCCCTGTCGACGGCGGCGGCGACGAGGCGCTGCGCGCCCGCGCCCGCGAGGATCTTCTGCGCCTGGAAGGGGCCGAACACGCCGGCGCGCATGGCCGCCGACGTCAGGTTCCGCACGTGGCCAAGCACGAACACGTACGCGGCTTGCCGCGCCGTGAGCCCGACGGCTCGCGCCACGGCCCCGAACAGCGGCGCGAAGTGCGCCGACACCTGCTGCGGCTGGACCCCCTCTTTCTCGTCCTCCTCCGCCGCCGCCGCCACGGCCCCGGAGCCCGGGCCCGAGCCGCTCCGCAGCAGCGCCGAGAACTCCTTTAGCACCTCTCGCAACTCGCCGTCATCTCCCGCGCCCACGCCGGAGCCGAGACCGCCGTCTCGCGCGCCGGTGGCGGCGGCCGCGGGGGCGAACGACTTCTCCCACACCCCCAGCAGCGCCCGGCCCTGCGCGACGCTGGCGCGCCGCGCCACGGCGCAGGGCGTCGCGGCGTCGAGGGCGTCGTCGAGCTCGGCCAGGCGGCGCGGGTCCCGGTGCGCCGCGAGCGCGAAGGGCAGCGACGTCGCGGCCAGCGAGGAGACCGACAGCGGCAGGAACGACGCGAACGGGGCGGGGGACCGGGCGGTGCGGGCGTGCTCCCGGTACGACTCGAGGCCCGAGCTGAAGGCGAAGGAGCCCAGCGGCAGCGCCGAGTCCGAGAGCAGCAGGAGGTAGTGGTGTGGGTTTGGGGCCGCGGTGATATGAGAGTGTGGATTTGGACTTGGAGTTGAAGGAAGGGGGGGCGGTGATGATGATGAGGCTTGGGCAGTCCGCCGTGGATTGTTGGTGGTGGATGTAGTAGTGGGCGGGGGTTGAGATGTAGATGTGCATTTCAGGCGTTCTTTCACCCTTCGCAGGCGGTCTTCCAGTTCTGCGATTTCATTTTGGAGATCTTCCTGTGACTCCTCCCCGGCGGCATCCTGCATTGTGGCGGACCTTATTCATGATAATGTAGAGCTTTGGACGGGCAACCGGTTAGCTGCCTGAGCGCGTACCTAGCAGCTGTGGTGAGATATGAAGGTGGGTGGGTGCTCGGGGGATTCTTAGAAATGCGCGAATTGCATAAAGCGAGCAGTCAGTTCAAAGTGGGACATCCACTTACACCACTAAGAGGCTCACAGCTTGTTAGCCACGATGCCACAATGCAATTATGGAACCTTGAGGTTTAAGCTGTCTGTTTAGCTCCTATCCGTACTGAAGACAGCCGGTAGACACTGTTACCACTTCAAAGCATTCGATATGGGGATATAAGTTCCATTGGGTCTATACCCTATCCGTCGGTATCCCCCCAACGCCGAACGATGCCTTGGATATCCCAACGATCCAATACAGGGGGATACCAAGCCAGCCAGCCTGACAGATAACGATTCCTAAGAGTACAATGAAGACGCCGATGTGAACCAGTTGTTCGACCCCCTAGACTAATTAACCTAATGACTGATTGTAGTATCATTCAACTACACCCCCACCCCGGTCCCTAAGGTATGACATTCTCCTTATCCAGCAGGGCTCGAGTGCCAGCTCTCCCCCTCATCCCCTCCTTCTCCTTCTCCCTCTGCCTCTCCAGCCTCTTCTGCTCGAGCCGCGCGCGCGCCGCGGCCTGGCGGTCGGCAGGCAGCGTGCAGCGCGACGCGTTAGCGGTAGCGCCCGTCGTCGCGCGATTCGTCGTCTCGGGACCCCCGAGGCGCGCGAAGCGGTCCAGCTGGAATAGGTCGATGTCTTGCGCGACGTTGTCGTCGGCCGCCGCCGCCGCCGTCGAAGGAGCGGCGCGGTTGGAAATCGACGCGGCTCTTCTCTCACGCATAGGTCTGTCCAGAGAGCCGGCGCCGTGCATGCTGTACTTATCATCTTTGGCGGGCGACGCGGTTAACCGCGTGCTGGCGACCCTGCGACTGCCTATGTTCGGGTGGTAGTTTGATGCTCCTGGCTGTCTGGTCGGCGCGCCGTAATCCGTCGAGATCGAGCCGTTGACCCTGTCGGACATGGCTCTGCGGGAGCCGAGCGAGGATAGCAAAGGAGCCTTGCTCGCCATGGGTGTCGCTAGCGGGCATAGGCCCAAAGTCTCTGTCGAATGCTTCCAATCGCGCTTCCCGGCCTCCATGCGGTCCGTTGTTTGCTTCAGTTGCTCCTCGATCTCCTTCATGCTAGTAGTCAAGTCGGTGTACGGAAGCGCCGGCGGCTGCGTCTGCTTGGAAGCAGGGGCCCGCTTCTCCTCTTTTCTATCTTCAAATAGAGATCGCTGGGTCATGTCAAGCGTGGGGTCCTCCACCGAGGCCGATCGCTGCCGCGTTCGTCCACGCCTCGCGGTTTCGTGCTTAGAAGGTCGGCTGAGCGACTCTATGTCGGACCTCAGATCTCGAACGATCTTGTTGTGCTCAGCTAGAGCTGTGTCGATGCCTCTATGACGAATGCTGGAGGCATCCTTTGCTTTAAGGGTCGCAATATCCTTCTCTAGTCGGGCGATCTTGTCGTCTAGTTGAGCGATCCTGTCGTTCTTCTCCTGCAGGACCTGCATGGCTTCCGCGGTACGCGCCTTGGCATCCCTCTTGAGGGACTCATAATCCCTGCTCAGCTTCCTGGTCTCCGAGTCCTTCTGCCGCAGTTCGTTCCTGGTCTCGCGCAGTTCGTCCCTAGCTTCTCGCAGTTGCTTGTCGAGCCTCTGCGTCCGCAAAGAACCGGACGTAGATCCGCTCTCTTTCTTAATCTCATCCCTCAACATTTTCGCTTCTTGCTGTGCTGCGTTGAGATCGGACTTGAGTCGTTTGTTTTCCTCTCGTAAATTTTCCATCTGTTTGAGCTCCGACCTAGCTCGTCTTAGATCGCGGGTGACCTCGAGGAGTGTCTGTTCCGTCCGTGGTGACGTATCGCGACGGCGGCGAGAGCGACCGGGGGACGCGTCGTTCTGTTGACCCCTGAGGATAGCCTCCAGCTCATTGACTTGGTCCCGCTGCTGAACGGCTAGAGCGGTCTGCATTGACAGATTTTTCACTAGTGTCGCGTGCTCTTGGTCGGTGTCATGCTTTCTCGCGTTTGCAATCTGGGCGGCCATCTCGGTGACCTTTTGTTCCATCTTCAGCACCTTCTCCTGCTCCTCCTT
This sequence comes from Monosporascus sp. GIB2, assembly GCA_004155935.1. NCBI lineage: Eukaryota > Fungi > Ascomycota > Sordariomycetes > Xylariales > Monosporascus > Monosporascus sp. GIB2. The sequence continues at coordinate 283,557 of QJNV01000024.1, forward strand.
CAGCTTCTGGGCCAGGTCGACCGCTTCCGCATCCTTCTTCTTGGCGTAGGATTTGGCCATGTGCTTGTATTTGACCAACTTATCCATCTCCGCTCGTGCTTCTTCATGGTATCTCGCGAACTCCGACTTCCAATATTTGCCCGAGTTGGAGTGGGGCTCATTAAGATCCACAGTCACATCGTGGTTACAAACATCGTCTTCCCACTCGCCTTCCGAGTCTTCGCCGTCATTCCCGCCGGGAGATGTCGCTGCCTCTCCGCTTTTGGCGGCGTTTTGGGCGGCAAGCTTTGCCCTGGACGAGCGAGAGTTCTCCAGGGCTTGTTGAAGCGTTGTCTTCTTTCGGGTACCGTCCGCGTTCATAGCCACCGAGCCCGGCTCCGCGCTGTTGCCAGCCTTGACGTCGCGGCCAAATGACACGCGTTTTCTCCGCGCCGTGCCCGTCCCGGGAGTCAATAGTATGCTGGTCGGTTTGCTGGGGGATTTCGCGTCGTCCAACGCCGCGGTGCTCATGTTGTTCTTAGCCATGGTTCTGCCTTGCTGCTGTTCGGGGAGAGCTGCCGCATCCTGCGCCGCGGCAGATTGGCCGAAAATGGCGTTCTTGATTGCGCGCGCTGCAAAGATGGGGGCAGGCGTGTCGGGCACGTCGATTTGGGTTGTGTCATCTCCTCCTGTAGCAACCGGCGCGTCACGCGTTCCAGTTGCGCCCTGGAAGCTTTTCTTCAGAGCCCATCCGAGCATCGTGCTCAATGTATGAGGTGAATATGTCTCTAAAACGTATATACATATGAGTCGAGGTGAGCATGTGTTTAAAGTCGCATTGCGTTTAAGCCTGACAGGTTTCCGAATATGGTAAAATCAGTTGAAGTGGAAAAGAACGCTCATTGTGGAGTAACATTAGTCTAGTAGGTACTTGTAGCACTCTGTTTTATTTACATATTGCCTAAAACGATTTAGCGGATTGCAACCCACCATCATCTTCGCGTGTGCTTCGTACTAGTCTAATGCATCCACTATGCGCCATTGCCTGCAAGGGGTCCATTAAATTGCCATATAACATTCATACACGTCAAGTTACTGGGCCAAAACAGATCCATTACTATCGATACATTAATTAGGGCGCAGGATATGTGTGGTATGACACTCCCAAACGCCCCGTTATGCTTTGAATGCCTTGCTGCCCTTCAATAATCCGGGGCCCAGTTTAGTAAGTGCAACCCACGCAGGGGTAAATTTGATGCCTTCTTCATAAGCCGGAATAGTCCCTGGCCGATTGACATCGTCCCAACCACATGTGATCTGGCCCTCGATTTCAGATTCCTCACCTGGACTAACCTTCCACTTCACATCCACTTTCCATGGAGTATCCCAATCCCGACGGTACAGGGTCAGCTTTTCAAAGCCCCTCTTAGGCACGGCTCCAAAGCGTTCATCCGGTTCACTGCCGCCGTGGACCTTGAACGAGTATATCGGTTTCTCGAATGTGACGGCACATGACCTCGTCTCCTCCGCGTCGATCACGAACGTAGCCTTGTTATCACCCTCGGCGCGGCTTATGTTATATGTAACCCAGTCTGTGAAGCGCCGCTCCGGTGCACTTCCGTCCGGAATAGCCTCAATCAGGGTTGGTAGTATGTCCGAGCCGTCGTAAGAGCAATCAGTAAGCCCACGTCTATGGTTGTCTTCCGTGCAGTTCAAGTTCTTGCCCATTGCAGATGGCAGCTGGGCTACGGTCAGCCTGACGTATTCCTCCAGACCTACATAACTGACTCTGGATGAGCCGGTGTCGAGATCAACAGTCTGCTGGAAGTAAACCTTGTATCTGCTCTCGGGTGAGAACGGGAATGCCGCGAGGTTGTAGATAAATGTAGCGATAAAGACGACCAGCAAAAAAATGGGGAGATGGTGAGTGACCCGATGCAGGAACGGTGTGATCGGCAATAGAAGCAGGATGCTAAACAAGGCAACAAGGAGATAAGGGAGAAGAAGACTTGACCCATCGGCACCCGTCTGTGAAACTGAGGACACCAATGTGAGGCCGACCTGTCCGATGAGAATTATCATGAGAGGACCGAGGAGCAAGAACTGTATGATCCAGACCCAACTTGGCAAGTTGGCAGACCACAGTTGCTCAAATTCGTAGGGCCCGCCCTTTTCGTCATTCGACAAGGGTGCAGTGTCCGTCAACGCCGCAATAGAACGTCTGTAAGTTGTGCCAAACATCGTCCGACGCTCGTTGACCCCAGAACTTGATCCGACAAGAGGCGTTGTTTCTGTAGCAGCCGGAGGTTCGGACTCTTCTTCCTCGCCAGATCCCTCGCCGGCCTCAGTACGGCCCGGAGCAACCCTATTATCCTCGGCATGAGGACCTGAACTCGGGATATTACTGCCATCATTCGAACCTTGCGCATGGCGCGCAAAAGACTTCTTTGTAGGCAGCGCCAACAGTTCGCATAATACGATCGTACTTGCGAGAAAGACAGCTGCCTGGGAAAAGATGAAGATGTACCCGGCTCCAATCATATGTCGATCTTCGAAGACAGTATTGACCACTAGGATAGCCCAGTCAATGAGGAAAAGCCAAAATATGGCATAACCTCGATGCAGAGCACTAGGCCGGGCGAAATTTGCCCCCGCCATGATTGTCCAGAACACAAAATAAAACAGTGACAGCATCATTGCCCAGCTAAAAGAAGGAATCAGCATCGTCTCTCATATGGCTACTGCATTGACTTACACTGTGTATTCGTTGCTGTAAATCACTAATGGGTTGATTTTAGTTACCAAGTATGCCGAGCCAACGACCAGTGTCGCCGTAATAACCAAGGCCAAAGGATATCTCACGAGTCCTTTCTGCCCACCGAGTATGACCGGATCAAGATCGGTCCCCTCATCAGGCGGGGTTCTTGCAGAGAAAAAATAGTACTTGTCTTGCCTGATTAGAACATAGGTCAATGCGATCAAGACGAGAGGCGAGGCAATCAGGAGAGTCAGAGACCAGGCAAACATAGTTCTCAACCCGAAAACGGCAAAGGCTTTGCCGAACATGTCGAACCAGACTCCAACAGTAGGTCTGCCATTGTACACCTTTTGGCGGTCACCGTCTGGCCGATCGCCGATGAACGTCTGGCCAGTATCTCCCGAAAGACGCTCCATTGTGTGAAGCGAGCTGCTCAGCATATGCCAGAGACTCGCCTTCGACGTGTGCTTGGCATCATCCTGATTAGTGTGATACCTGGCTCGCGGTCGGTAGAATGCCACGTCCAAGCCGCGGAGGCCGTAGATATCATGAAATATGGAATAATCCGTACCGCTCCTGATAGCACCTGTGGCCCAGGCATCCGAAGAAACAACAGTCCCGAACGGATGCTCGCTTCCCTTGTAAGCGTTTACGACTTCGGCATCGGTTGCTCGGAAGAGCGTAGCACGCCCCCCAGCACCAGCTCCTTCAAGGTTTAAGAATGTATGGCAGAAGTGCATAAAAGGGCTATTGCCAAACGCTCTCGCGCCCCAAAGCCAGTCTTCCTCGTTGTTGTTGAACAAGGCAACGATGCCCCGCTGAGGTCGGTGCTCACGACGGGAGAAGTAGTCTACTAATGCCATCAGTGTGACGACGCCCATGCCATCGTCCGTAGCTCCGTATCCGGTGGAAACGCTATAAACTTATATTAGCACCAATATCATACCACCCCCCTTTTTTGACGTACGAGTCGTAGTGAGCATTCATCAGCACGCCTCCCTTGCCAATGATTTTGTCCGCATACATCCGCCCATCTTTCCACCATGGCCCTTGAGGGTCATCTTTGCCGCGGATGTAGACTATTATATTTGTGCCTTCAAAATAGGTGCCAGACCCAACATCAGAGGGGGAAGCGGCGTCAGCTACTGTCACATTCGAGACCATGTCCTCAAGGACTACAACATTTGAATCATTGGCGGCATTCTTCTCCTTAATGTCTTCGAGGCGCCGAAGAATCCAATCGTGAATCTCGTCATTTTCCCGGCTGTTGAAAGGGTGATAATTGCGTGTGAGTACAGTCAGGTCAAGCCAGGATTGGGTAAGATTGATACCAGGATAGGGGGTTGGATCCGTGGGTGGGGGCGGGACAGTTTCGTGAATGATGACCAGCGGGATGAGTAGAGCGAGATAGGTGACAGTAGACCAAAAGGTCACGGCGAATGGTTTGAAGGCAATAGGATTAGAGGCCGCCATGGTTCGTTGATGGCTTCAAGACCTGCAGGACAACGCAACCCGCTACAGACAAAGCCTATAAAAACGTGTAGCTATGACCACTTGCAACGCATAAGACTTCCAGAGAGGCTCGCGAGACACGTAGGTGTGAGGATGCTATAGCTCACTTAGACCGGGAGCTGCTTGTCGGAGAGGTACACATTGAATAGAGGTGCGGAAAGACACGGCGGACGGTAGAAGAATCGTCTAGGAACTGGAGATGGGAGTGAATAGGACCGGTTTACAATTTGAACTATTGTCGGTTGTCTGCGACCATTCTGAAAGCCGCGACAGGCTCACGGTTAGGTCGCCTTCCAAAGAAGTCGAAAACCCTGAAGCCAATGAATGAACTTAAGTGGCAAGCCTTATGTAGGTCTCTGAGCGTCCTTTTTGTACGAAGCGCATGTGCAAGGCTGGATTTGTAACTATGCCGTTGTGATGCGCAAGCCAGGCATGATGATGTCGCATGGAAGGCCCAAGCTCCTCCATACATACTTGGCAGCTGCTTGGGTACTTACGTGCACGTGGGTTAGTTAACATTAGCGGATGTAGCTTACCAGCTTAGCAGGCTTAGGTGCCAGACGCGGGGTGGCCGGGGTGTGGTCAAGCCGGCTGGCGTTCCACAGGAGACAACCTGGTCAAGCTGCTGGTAGAGGAGGGGCTTACCAGGGCCATCAAACCCAAGATCCTGGCACGCCTGGATCTCGCTTCTCTTAAGGAAACTGCCAATTGCGACGTTACAACTTCGGTTCGTGCAAGAACCACTCGAATAAACGCTTTCAAGAGCGGTCTACATGTATTCACATCACTTACTCTGGGGACTATTATTACGAGTAGTTGCAGCCTAACGTTAAGAGCCGCTCGAGAGATAAGTGACGGTATATCGCATGAAACGTTTAGACGGATAAATAATACACTCGGTTCAGAAGCTTAGTCCACTCACTGCCTGAAAGTCACCGCTAGCTACATAGCACTCTGTACTTTAAAACATAACTAGAGCCCCGCCAAAATTTAACAAAGGTCGAGATTCGATGGTATTTCTCGTATGAGTGCTTCATCTTGTCCCATCACCCTAGATACCTCCAGAAATAGTATTGTATTGTTACCAGGGCGATGGATTCAAGTCAGTAAAAAAAGACACACAGCGTTAGCTGTGTTTGTCTTCGTTCACCGTCCATTTACCCGAACGCACACTGAACACTGGGAGTCACGATGGCGTGGAAAACACCGGCGACATGGACAGCTTCATCACAGCCCAACAAGAGACAGAATGGCGATGAATTAAGCTTTCCCGGGCTGACATCCACCAACCCGGACAAAGCCGTTAGAACAGAGTACGTGAGCATCCAGAACGAGGAGATCATGGTCCTTCAGTCCATCTATGGCGATGATTTCGTTGAACATAAAGCCGCCAACGCCGCGTGGAAGAAGTCCGATCCGGCTTTCGACATTCGTGTGAGGGCATTATCGGACCAGGAACTAGCCGTTACCCTTGGTGTGGTTCTCACAGCGACATACCCCAGATCTCTGCCACTCCTGAGTCTCAAGGACGACGGAAACCTCCGTGAGTCAACAGTGTTCAAGCTACAAAAGTTCATTGAGACAAAACCCAAAGCTTTGATCGCATCCGGTCAAGGCGAACCCATCTTGTTTGAGTTGACGCAGGGTATTCAAGACATCTTGGAAGACGCAGCCCAGGCGAAAGCCCAAGGAGTAGAGCGGTCTTTAGAAGAAGAGCGTGCAGCCCACGAAGCTGAGTTGGCAAGGCAGGCCCAAGAACAACAGGAGGAAGAGGAGCGCAAAAGGCGGGATGCCACCAAGGAAGAGGAGCGCATGATGCAAGATATGATACAGAAGGAAGTCGAGAAGCAGCGTAATAAAATCAAGGAGTCCAAAAAGCGAAACAGGCGCCCGTCACTTACAAATCGTCTGTCCGAAAGCACGCGCCTCCCCGAGGTTACCAAAGTCGAATTTGACCAGGTGTGCGAGATTAATGACTCCGCCGGCAACGCCCTCCTCTTCGATGCCGTGATAGGGAGGTCAAAATTCCGAAGGGGACAGGTTGCGACAACGTATCGCGTCTGGCCGGACCTGCCTTACGGACGCGACTGCCCGAGTCTCGCTCTCAAAGAATTCGAGTTACGGTCCACCTCCGACGAGTCAGCCCAGGTCAAGAAGCAATTGCAGGTCCTCGAGGGCCAACTGGAGGCCGTGAAGAGGATCTCACACCGCAACATTCTGGAACTTCTGAATTTTCGCATCGACCGAGACGACGTAGCGAGCGATTCGGATTCTCTGTCATGGACTACACGCGTGCTGACACCCCTGGCAGATAAAGGGTCTCTTGACGAACTCCTCGACCTTTCTGGGCAAGTCGGAATCGAGAAAGTCCGCTCTTGGACTACTGCCCTTCTCAATGCGTTGGGTCACTTGCACAACCACGGCATCGTCCACCAAGACATCCATGCTGCAAACATACTGCTGTTTCGAGAGCCAACAGGCGATGTTGTCCCCAAGTTGGCAGATGCCGCTTATCAGAAAGAGATGCATACGATATGTCGTAAATCTCAATCCATATCGTCAGCTAAGGTCGCAAGATCCGCCTATTGGCTTCCGCCAGAAATCGCCGGTAATTCAAGACCTCAGTTTACCCAGAAAACGGATGTGTGGGATCTTGGTGTGGTTTTCTTGCAGATGATCTTTGGACTAGACGTCTTCCAGAGCTACCAATCGCCGACGGCTCTCACAGAATCTCTTTCCTTGTCCAGCCCTCTACGCGAACTGGTTACGAGATTTTTCAAATCCGACCCGAAGAAGCGACCTCGAGCTTTTGAGTTAAGTTCTAGCGAATTTTTGGCCACTGATGCGCCGGTCCTGGTCGACGACACTTCGGCTCTTATTTCCCCGTCTCAGTCTATGAGTTCGCTGCCACAAAGTTTCCCTGTTCGTTTAAGACGCGATTCCACCAATCGGGGTCCGACTCTCTCTAGGTACAGAGAAGATTTTGTCGAAGAGGGAAGATTGGGCAAAGGAGGTTTTGGCGAAGTAGTTAAAGCCAGGAAGAAGCTTGATGGTCAAATCTATGCCATCAAGAAGATTACCCAGCGCTCACAAAGCAGTCTTACAGAGGTCCTGAAAGAAGTCAGAGTACTTTCTCAAATAAGCCATCCTGCAGTTGTAAGATACTACAACACTTGGTTGGAGGAGATACCTGATCTGTCCGATCATGATGGTGAGACGTCCTCGGAGGATTTGGATTCTCATAAGTCCAGAGATACAGTATCGCAAGGTCTGGAAATCGAATTCGCCGCTAGTACTGGTGGACTGGACTTCATCTCTTCAAGCGGCTATCCGAACATCGAGTTCGGGTATGGCGAATCGGCTAGCGAGGAAGAAGAAGAATCAGAAGAGGACGACGAGGATTTCGATGGGGATTCCGATGAGGAGACCGCATCTCGGAGGGATCAATCGGCGGATTTGCCAGCACCCCCAAGAGTCCGGAACCATCAGAGACATTTCAAAACTGTTATGTACATCTCGATGGAATACTGTGACAAAAGGGTAATGCACCCTAAACCTCGTGACCCAGCAATCTCAAATACATAGCTGACATTCTATGGGCCTAGACGTTAAGGGATCTGATCCAGAGAAATATTTGGCAAGAGACCGAAGAGGTATGGCGGCTGTTTCGCCAGATCCTCGAGGGGCTTGTCCATATTCATGGACTCAACATCGTCCATCGAGACCTGAAACCTGAAAACATTTTCATCGGCGTTGGTCCAGACGGGGTCAACAATGTGAAGATCGGCGACTTTGGACTGGCTACCACCGGCCAACTCGCTGCCGATAAAATTGTAGCCGATGGCATGGATTCCAACGATATGACGAGGAGTATTGGAACATCATATTACGTCGCACCGGAAGTCCGCAGCGCGGGGAAGGGATCTTATACATCAAAGGTCGATGTAAGTCATCAAAGGAAGAGTCCAGCCTACCAGAATTTGCTCCTGACGTTCACAGATGTACTCGTTAGGAATCATATTCTTTGAGATGTGTTATCATCCCATGTTGGGGATGGAGAGAGCCGACAAGCTTGGAAAGCTGGGCACGCTTGCTCTTTTGCCTGATGACTTTAAGCCGACGGATCAAGTCCAGACTGATATAATTAAATCCTTGGTCACGCATGATGTAAGCCAACGCCCATCAAGCGCCGAGCTTCTTCGAAACAAGAAATTGCCGATCCAAATGGAGAACGAGACAACCCGAAGAGCCCTTGCAAGTCTGACTAACAATGCGTCACCGTACTATCCGAAAGTCGTTTCGACCTTGTTTACGCAGTCGCTAGAGCCTACCAAGGATTACGCATACGACATGTCCACCGCGTATCCACCCGCTACCGAACTCCTCCATCAGGGAATAGTTAAGGAAGAGCTTACATCTATATTTCGACGTCACGGCGCTGTCGAAGTAGCTAGGAGCTCTCTTTACCCGCGCTCGTCTTACTACCCCTCCAACCAGGACATCGTTCAGCTACTAGATCAAAGTGGGACAGTGGTTCAACTACCTTTCGATCTTATGCTCGGAAATGCCAGAGTCCTTGCGAAGCAAACGAGGCCGGTGGTTCGCAAATCGTTCACTTTCGGAAGCGTTTACAGGGACAGGCATAATGGTGGGCAGCCAATCATGATTGGCGAGGTTGATTTCGACATCGTCTCGGAGAATACTCTAGATTTAGCCTTGAAAGAGGCTGAGGCAATTAAAGTCCTAGACGAGGTTGTCGCTGCGTTCCCCTTGCCATCGCCAATGTGTTTCCACCTTAGTCATTCAGACTTGCTACAGCTGATTTTAGAGTTCTGCAACATCGATTTGGCTGCGAGACGATCGGTCGCAGATGCTTTGAGTAAGCTCAACATCCACTCACACACATTCCAGAAGGTGCGTGCTGAGCTCCGCTCTCCTCTCATCGGGATATCTGGGACGAGCATTGACGAGCTCAAACGGTTCGACTTTCGAGGTAAGTTAGGAATCATCACGTAAATCATAACCCAGAAAATTGCTCATTCTCCCCAGATACACCAGGAAAAGCATCCGCGAAACTCAAGGCTATCTTTGAGGGAACCCCTATGTACGACCGCCTACAGTCAACGCTTGCTCATCTAAAAGCTGTCGTCGAGTACACGAAACGCCTCGGAGTTCATGCAAAGATCTACGTCAATCCGCTTAGCAGCGTCATGGAAAGCTTCTTCTCCGGTGGTATCCTATTTCAGTGTATTACGGATAAGAAACTAAAGGATGTTTTTGCCGCTGGCGGGCGCTACGACAGTCTCATTAGGGCGCATAGGCCCAAGATTGGCAATCAAGCTGAAGGGCTCCATGCTGTCGGCTTCAGTTTGGCCTGGGAGAAGCTCGCAAGATTGCCCAAGAGCGGGGGAGGCAGGGTTTCCTCCAGGAAGCCAGAGGAAGAGACTCCGGGAATATTCAACACGAAGCGAGTAAGCTAACCAGAACCTTTCTTTCCATCTCCCATTGAACCAGCTAAGTCATTTCCAGTGCGATATACTTGTCGCGAGTTTCGACCCCGAGGTTCTCCGGACCACCGGCGTTGAGATCTTGTCGGCTTTATGGTCTCACGATGCCAGCGCTGAGTTGGCTAATGATGCCCGGACTCCAGATGAGCTTCTCTCAAGAAACCGCGACGAGTGCTATTCTTGGATCATAATGATCAAACAAGACTCACTACTCAAAATCAAGACCATGGACCGTAAAGATGTTCCGGATTTTGAAATTGCCATCACAGAGCTCTTTTCTTGGCTGCGAGCGGCCTTACGCGAGCGCGGTTCCCGGCACCATACGCCCGGAAAGCAATATGAAGCCGCAACTAGCGGAGGATCCGCTTCCCAGATGGGCATTGTTGTTAACACCGAGCAGGATGTGCGTGTCCTAGTCGCCCAAACGAAGTCGAAGAAGTTCAATCGCAGCGTTGTCATCGACCAGGCACAGACCAACGCGGCGACTCTGGTGCGAAACTTCCTAGATGGCCCCATCGCTGCCGTCGAGACGTCCGATGCCGTGCTGGACCTGATCCAGGGCACGGCGCTGTCCGACCCAGAGAGCTGGCGCAAGGTCGAACAATCGGTAGACAAGAGCGAGAAGAAATACGTCCGCGAGATCCACGACATGCTGGCCAGCTGGCGGTCGAGCTGGGAGAACAGCAAGGGGGTCCGCCATTCATTCGTCTATAACTTCAGGACGACGAAATGTATCTATTACGATCTCGGCGCATGAGATATACGCATTGGGAACAGGGGATGAGACCGATCTGATGGATGGATGTCAAGGATCTGACACATGGATGGATACCCTTGGAAAAGGGGCTCATACATGTTCGATACAAAAGTAGATACCCGAAATACTACATGATTTCACACGAGCTCCCAAGGGACTATCGCCTGCAGGTTGCATTTCGGACGTGAGTATTCAAGCACTCTCTTAAAAATCTTAAATTCTTGCTCAATGCTCACGGCAAAGGGTGATGAAGTAGCGAGTAGGACGTATAATGATTTGCATTTTCTAGGACTCGGAACCCTAGAGAAGTGGCTACTAGGTACGTACGATTGTTATATGCCCGCTATTCTATCAGTTAAAAAGGGACATGCCACCCAAGCTTATACAATACAACCTTCCAGCCTGTGCCATTAACTCATGACCTCATATAAAGCCATGTCGGAGAGGACATCGGCCTTTACTGCGGATTATAATGTAGGCTTCAGGCAGGACAACCATCGTCTCAGCCTATCCTTCAGGCTGGCCCATCAAGTGGCACCTCCCCCTCGTCCAACAACCGAGGGCTTGACGCCCCGTAGGGCATTCGGATCAAAGTACGGCTTCTCGGCAATGACGTCACCCGAGTCCCATGTCTGGGATGCATGCCTCCCTAGTCCCAAGAGGCACTGTGGACCGTGATTCTATTATTAACGGTATGGCGTCAGCTCGGTTCCGTTCAGCCAGTTTCGGGACTTCGGGGGTCAGGGAGAAGGGAGGAAGAGAAAATCTCCCCTGTTATCCCACTGCACAGTCGTCCCGGGCGTCCAGCAGAACCGCACGTGAATGTCGACATTGGACTGGAACACGTGGAACAGGTAGTTGAGGATGGCATCGCTCTCGCCGCGGTAGAAACCGACGAAAGGGTCCGTCATGGCGCGGTTGACCTAGAGTGTCTTCCAGCCGGTGGCCGGGTGCAACGCGCTCGACGGACCTGGGCCCCGCCTCCGGGTCGTCGCGCGCAAGGTACGGGTGGGCGGAACGGGAAATGGCGAGCCCGCCGTCGATTATCTTGCGGAAGTCTCGGCTCGGCTCCTCGTAGGCGGCACCGTGCCGTTGTGCAGTGCGCGATCCCCGCCGGCTGCAGCTCGTGCACCAGGTCAGCGTGCTACCGCGACGCGCCCCCGGATCCCGGAAACTCGCCGCCCGCTCCGTCGCGAACAGCGCCGGCCAGATCACCGCCACCCCGAGGTGGCCGGCACCTACGGGACCTGGGCTGTGGTGTCGATGGTCCCTTAGCGTTCTCACCTCGATACACGCATGACGGGGACTTGGAGCATCTTGGACTCCTTTTTCGTTTCTAGGATATGATGGCGGGAACTCACCTAAATATTGATATTTCTGTAGTACTCTCCTGGCTCGAGCTGCTGCTGGGGCGAGATGTCCTGGTCCCAGAAAAACACGACGGCGCACTCGGCAATGAGGAGTACCAGCTTGTCCTTCTGCTGGTCCGTCAGGCCCGAGCTGCAGGCCCTCGATCTGCGTCCGGCGTGCATGGTCAGGTTAGTAACCCGGTCGCCGGGGACAGTAGCGCCGACTTCGACTCGTCGGCCTTCGCGCCGCCCTCCTCGTGCTTCTACTCGTTGCGGATCTGGTACACGCCCTGCAGGTATAGCGGCCGCGGTATGCGGTAGGGATATCCGTTAGACAATTCCACGCCGGATTTCTTGGGGCGGCCGAGCGCTGGGTCCGGCAGATCTAGTGTTTCCTTAACAAACTCTGCAAAGTCCTTGATTCGCTCGTCTATCGGTGCCCATTCCATCGTCATTTGCAAGGGCTTCTACCTCGAGGCATTAATCTATGATTATGTATCCCTAGAGGAGTAATTCTTGTTATCAGAGTAGGATGCAAGACACTTGGCTGTCCCCTTGACGCTCTGTATTTATATAAGAAAGGGTTCGCACAAGCTCCGCGGTCTCCGCACGAGCTTCTGTATCGATTTATAATACTCTTTGGGTCGATAAGCTATTCCGTTACTATATATGTGATACCTTGCCAACGCATGAGGAGTCCTCGCGCAGGAGGCATGATGCTGGATAGTCTCCCCAATAGCTAGTTAGTGTTGAAGAGTTCATTGGCCTCCTGACCGATTCGCGACGCCAGGAAGGGATGATGCAATGCCATTATTGTTAATACAGGACGAGGGGAACTTGACGTGCTAGGATAAGGTACTGTATCGTCCTCCAGCTTAATTGGCTCAGACACATTGAGTCGGTTCATCCCCACGCTTTCACGATAGCATGCAGGTCTGGCGAAATGGTAGGGAGCACAGCTCCACCCAATGGCATGTTGGTTTTGTTCCAGGAAGGGTAATGGCAACGACATGCTTTATCATCGAACTCTACATCAAGAAGCTTGCCGCTCCGGTGATTCTGGCTGTCTCGGAACAGGCCGTCTTCATATCTTCAGAAGTACGCGACATACGTTAATCCGCTGTCGCCGCCAACGACTTAGATCTCCCCGCGGCTATCCAGCGTCGGTCGTGGTGGCTTAGGGCGACTCCTCCCACCAAAGTACCCAAGGTGTGTGCCTTTGAATACGTGCTCGTATGATTCCGTCTCGATCTCTACCGAAAATGGTGGTCGATATATGTTATAGGAGAGGAGGCAAGATACCGTGATGTATGCGCCGGAATACCTAGGAATGGGTACTTGTACCGACGCGGAGCAGCACCCTTGGAGGAAACCTCTTCAGTAAAAACCGATTCCATTTTCCCCCTCCGGAATGATTCGCATCAATAAGCAAGCTCTTCCTAGATTGTTTCACTTGGAGTTTGGGTTTACTGGTGTTGTTATCTGTGGTCCCTACCTACTAAGCGTGAGTTCGCACATTGCTAACTACATAGGTATGGACAAACCATACCTAATATATACCCAGGTAACTTTGATCACACGAGTTACCTCTTTTGCCATTCAGCCATTATTGGAGCGGTTTGGACATCGCCTTTTCCATATGTATTAAATTTCCCGCCATTAATCTGGCCGGAGACAATCATTTAAACACCTTTCAACTCCAGAAAGGTCAGGCTGGAGTCTCTCATAATTTCGCCTTCCCGCTTCGGGACCGTTTCCACTCACTGAACCACTTGGTTCCCTCAATCTTCCTCTTCTTTTCCGCAGCTTGCAAGGCAGGCAGCTGCGAAGCACCGCCGACCCCGGACTCAAGCAACGCGACGCTTTCTCGGTACATCTCCGCCTTCAGCAGGCCATAGACGCCAGTGGCACCCTTCTTCACTAACCCCTTGTCTCTCACGAAATCTAGTAACGCATGTAGGTCTCCAATTGCATCCACCAAGCCAGCCGCCAAGGCTTCTTTGCCGTCGAACCTGTGCGCCTCGAGCACTAATTGGCGGTAGACTTGCGGTGCAAGCTTAATTCGAAAGATCGAACTCATCGGGGCCATCAACGGCATGCCAAATTCGATCTCATTGAGACACATGTACCCTTTGGGACCAGTGAACACGCGATAATCATGATGCATCGCGAGCATCAAACCTCCCGCAAAACAGTGCCCGCTGATGAGCGCAATGGTCGGCATAGGGTACGTCAGGAATCTGCGCCATAAGAAGTACAGCTCGTCCTCAAAGAATCCAGGTGTGGCTATGGCGAGCTCCAGGTCGAGTCCATTTGAATAGAACTTTGATATGGAGGATGTGGTGATGAGAACTCCGGGAGGATAGCCGAACTCGATTATGTTGAGAGCTGACATGAGTGCGGAGCAGAAGGCAGAAGTAAGCCGATTGTCCGGCGGAGAATTCCATGCGAGTAGGTATACTTGGGGAGCCGGAGAAGTGCAGACGATGCTTCCGCCCTCATGCGCCTCCATAGGCTGGATGGGAATGGTGAATAGCTCTTCCGATCCCATTGCGGTGTATATGTTATGGAGTAACTTCGAAGTGGGATTACACTTAGATATGAACTGTCTGAATCGGAAGTCGATACTCGAAATTCAATATCGATATCTAGAGTAACAGATGGTTTTCTCGTCTTTTGCTCTACTATTCTGGCGATGGATGTTGTCGCTTAAGGCAATGTAGTGCCTCGGTGATCGGATGGAGAATCCCAGGCCTACATTGTCTTTGGCAAATAATCCAGAGGTGCCCGACTATGTACTAGAATAATTAGTTACCTCGGCAACTGCCAATTTGGATAGGCACCTCCACCACGTGAATTCGAAGAACGGGAGATCCCAGCTGACATTGTCTTTGCATCGAAAAACTTTCCTTTAACCTTTTCGAGTGACGATTATCATCTCCAATCCTATCGACCTAAGAAACGTCGCCGAGGTTTCATAGTGTTAAAGTGCAAACAAGGGATATTTGTCAAGCATCGTCTTTGGTATGTGGTACTACACGCACCCACATATATGTAAGTAGCTCGTTGGGCCCCATTGTATCATTGCATTGATAAGGATAACACGGAGTTTTCCTAGAGAATGCGATTCGAATATGACCTTGTTGATCATATGAGAATAATGAATACTAGATTGTGGCAGTAAATACAGCTTGGTGAACGCCGCGATATCGGATCTCATTTACGGGATTTCTTTACCATCCATATACCACTTGCAGATTAAGGAAAAATTGTGACAAATAAGGCCATCGTCATCTCCAAGCCCATCCGGTCGTGGTATTGCTGTTGGGGATCTCTCAATAGCCGTCTCAGGACGAAGCCCGTTTGTTGGTCAGGACGGCACTTTCATACATGACATCCCATACCAGTTATAGTTCTAGGTATCTATAGCGCTGGCGTAGTGAGAATAGATGTGCTTACAAGGGAAGATTCTTTGTTGGGCCATGCGGTCGTCGATGCTTGGATATGTCGATACTCCGATGACAGTCACAAGCAAAGCGCGACGGTCTTGCTGCACCAGACAACCAACTGCGCACTGATACGGCTTGCTTGTCGATATTCGACTTGGAAGGGCCGCGTCGCTCCTCGTCTAAACTCCATAGATTGGCTTTGCCCGTGTCAAGCGTGCTCTTATAGCCGCTAGTTGTAGTGTCTCCCGTCGAATTAGCACCACCACATCACCGTACCAGAGCCTCTTACTTTGGGTGAATCTACGCTGGCCCTGACACGGACGGGAGGAAACTAATAATGCGCTTTGACAATTCCTCAACAAGAAAAACATCGCACTCTGGCATGGATATTAGGCTTTTCCACGTAAGGAGCCCGATGTAGTACGGAGCAGAAAAACAAGTGAGAATTGCATAGGTTATGCATGGAGCTTTGGCACAGTCCATTTTGGTCCGCCGGGTTTTGTAAAAGGTGAATAGTAGCACATATGTTGAGGTAGAACTGAAGCACGATTTCTGCCGCTCCGTCGGGATAGCAGTCCGTCACCAGGACCGCTTGAGTGAAGACAACAAGTACGATGCCAAAGAGCGCGAGACCCCCAGTGGGTTCCATACTCAACCTGGTGGAGAGGGTTTCCATGGAAGCTGATTGGCCCGAAAAGTGTACATTTTGAGCCAATCAGAGACGGCTAAAGGTGGGGAGTCGGCAGAATTTACTGATTTTGCAGTGCTTCACTCACCGCTTTCAGTGTATTTAAGCAGTGACCGCTCCCCCAACTTTGCTCTGTTTTTTCCTTTCTTCTTTAGCTCTCTTTGCCTTTTGGCTTAGATCAAGTGTAGTATCTGTTCTTTTCAGTTTAATCTCTGAAAGTACCACACTGTGGTACAATCGTGATTATTCTAATTTTTGCCTCTCGGGTGCGGTCCTCTGTGCTTGCGCATGATCGCACCCACCGTGTCCCTGGTATTACACTGCCTCCAGGTGACGCGAACCTTGTTTTCATTGTGTTCTTGGATTTTGTTCCGGGATGCGAAGAAGACGTGACGAGCTCTTGGAATCGATAGAGGAGAAACGGATGGCGGAGAAGAAGAGCGATATGCCGGTCCTTCGGGTCTATGTTGGTGGTGGTCTTGGAGCTGCAACCATGCCTCCAGTACGTGGGTGAACTGTGGTCTAATCGATTATTGCACCAGTTTGCGGTCAGGAGCGCGGGGCGCAGGTGAATCGAGCCATTGGGATGAGACCGAAGTTTATTGCATCGCCGTGATGTTGAATGATTAAACCTTACCTTACGTCTAGACAATATCTTGGTATTCTTCAGTCTCTGTTTCCTTTGCGCTGTATATGGAGCGCCTGGTGCGGGGCTTTGCGGGCGGCTTTTCAGGCGGCTTTCCAGGCGGCTTTCCTATGGTACATCTGGATCCCGCTCGGTCGGTCTTGTGCTACTTGAACCTGGTTTGATTTGAATAAATTATCCCCGAGATTCATCGTTAATTACACGACATATCCCATCGTCCGATTAGGTGCAGTCTAGGCCTGAATTGTGTCAGTAGCTAGATACCTACGTTGGTAGGATAAGAGGTGTAATAACGCACTGCTCACGATCCCGCCACGCTAGCCTGCTCATATACTATAGATTTTGCATTATCTCAACGTTACTTGTCACCGAGCTCCTTTTGGTTTTAGCCCGTTATAGCCTATCGTTACGCTCCCATCCCAGCATCTTTTTTCCTCGACAGAATCCGAGCTCGACGCATGACACATGTATTTAATGCAGATGCAACTAGTTAGAACCATCCACCTATAATCGGGGCATCGATGTACTGAGCCACCTTATCACCTCAACACGGACTGACACGGCCATGCCCTAAGAGAAGCATAAGATCTGGCTCAGGCGCTTCCCCTGTGATTTCTCCTTGAGACGTGCTGCCTCCTCGTCGGCAGCTCGTTCGTCGAACACGATTCGCACGCTTTCCTCGAAGATACGTTGGACACCTTCGCCTGTCTTCGCAGAGCACTCCATGTATTTGACTGCTCCCATCGAGTTTGCCGCCATTGAGGCCTGTTTCCCGGAAGTTAGACCGGTCCCGTGGTACACGCAGGTGGATGGGCTAGGAAACTCACTTCGCCAGCAGTAATCCTAGCTCCACGGTAGAAAGGCGTCCAGAGGCCGGGGCTAATAGAGCGCTCATCTTTCTTCAAGCCCACCAGAATGACCGGGGCGTCCCGGCACCATGCGCGTATCTCGTCGAGCCACTGATTCACGATGGTTAGCCGCTTTGTCTTCTTAACGGCTCACAAGTAGCCAACCTTGGTCTTGGCATCGTTAAAGCCTTTCTGGCTGGTGAGGCTAAAGCAGAGAAATACGGCGTCCCAGGTTAGGTACGAGAGCAGTTGCAGCTGGTGCAACTGGATATTGCCCGACGTATCCCACATCTCGAGGTCGACCTCCTGTCCGCTGAAGACGGCGGTCTTGCTGAATAGCTCATACTTCGTAGGAACCCATTCCTGTGGCGTCGGTCAGCTCGCTGAGAAGCAGCTATGACCTAAATACGATGGATGAAACTTACTTGGTCGAACATGTCGCGATAGTAGCGACTGTGAGGGGCCTGTCAGCTCACATCATAAATAGGGAGAGGCAACCATGGCTTACAGTAAGAGGCTCGACTTCCCACACTTGGAGTCACCGACGAAGACGAATTTCATTCGCGGTCGGTCGCCATCAGTAGTAGGTGTCCCCGGAAGCGACCAAGAACCTCGGGCAGTAGATCCGTCAAGGGCATCATAACCTCTTGAAGGCGTGGCGACGCGCTGGCAGACATCGGAAATATGCCGCACAAGGCCCTGACTCGATTGCAGAATTCTCTGGCGACGCTTCTCGAGACCAGGATGTGATCCCCAAGAGGCTCTCAACTTGTTCCGCTTGTGGCGGTGGCGATCCCCATCATCACGTACTTGCTCGGACGTCTCATGATCCTGCTCATTATCAGCTTACCAGGAGAATGTGGGGTGGATTGCTCGTGAAAGGGTAGTAAGAAGCCACGTACCAGCGAGTGCTTTTCCCCTCGGACGGAAGCAGTGGCCAGCGACTCATCGCGGTGAGCGGGGATAGGCACGTCGTACAGCCACCGGAGCACCAAGGGCTTGGTCGGTCTCCAGACCTCGGGGACGGCGAAGGAGAAGCTCTTCGCGATGGGCGGCTGGATTTCCTGCGGCTTCGCAGGGCTGTCAGGCGAGAAGGTGAGCTCGACCTTGGGAAGGGACTCGAAGGTGAACGAGGTCTCCATTGATAGATGGCTGACTGGGACAGTGAGGAAAGAAATAATACAATGGGCGACAAGGCTGGGAAGAAAATTACAGTGACGCTTGGGTGTTGAGGGATGCACTAGGAGTCTAGTATTGGATTCGCCATTGTGGGAAAGGACGGGGTGCAGGCGTTGTGGGATGCAGATTGTTGTGACTACGGCCAAGGTGGTTGCTGGGTGAATCACATCTTGACTGCAATCTGGAAGATGCATGTTTACTTTCAAAATTTGCTGTATGGCAGCGACCTCGAGGCTCTTACAGGTTACCTTAGCTTTTCAACCGATTCAATTACTTTCAAGTGGAATACGGGCCCGATGCTAAATGCCCTTTGCTTGCACCGCTCTGCTACCCCTTTTCACATCAGAGCACCCGACTCCGTCGGAACCTCGCGATAGCGCCAAGCTAAACTATCCAGGCGGTTTAGCTGGCCATCTGATCATAATCCGTAGATGAAGATACCGTGTGGAGGAGGTCATCTTTATTTCCAATTCTGTTATGCGTGTCCTACTGACTGGGGAGTTCTCACGCGCGCTCCTGGATACATCGGTATCCTTCATGTCATATCACCTTATACAAGTTATTATTTGTAGGATATTACCTACTGTAAGGTACCGCAAATTGTACATCTCGTTCACCTATAGTATCACGAGCCCGGGCCTGGGCGGCCAGGGCCATCATAACCTCGGAATGATCCTCCTGAAGTCAGTAGGGCTTCTCCAAGGACCCCTATTGAATGTTTGCACTGCATATCTGTCCTAGGGATTATCAATTCTCATGT
This sequence comes from Monosporascus sp. GIB2, assembly GCA_004155935.1. NCBI lineage: Eukaryota > Fungi > Ascomycota > Sordariomycetes > Xylariales > Monosporascus > Monosporascus sp. GIB2. The sequence continues at coordinate 302,989 of QJNV01000024.1, forward strand.
GTACTTGGGTAGTAAATTGACTTACCAGGAAGAGCATACCTAGGTAGTAGCGCATCCCCGGTGTCCTACGTGTAAAACACATAGCGATGGTTGGGTAGACATCATAGAAGTTATTTACATACCATCTATCGGGTGGTCATACGGACGAACTGCATATGACGGCAGCCAATTTCGCAGGCTTCCTAGGTAGCATCATAACGGTAGCCAGTTCGTCTAACTTGACATCTTGGGCGTCTGTATGGAATGACTGCTGGGCAACGGGGAATTATCACTCAGGGGTTGTCAACAATTAATTTCTTCTCCGGATAGTTATCAAGCAGCTCGAATGAAAAGCTCGATAGCTTGATTATAGACCTATGCGAGTTGAGAAGAGACTCTCTGGCAGGACTCCAATGAACGCCAGCGCAATTTGCGCATACGTCGGGGTCTCCTGAGGGGTCCCCTCACTGCAACTTATAGTCGAGGTTGCGTAAGGCTTACGCTCTTAATGATTGTGGGGGCTTTCACTTAGCAGCGTGGGCACCTATGAGCATGGATTGTACGGGTTCCTGTATGACTGGGAATACTCATGTAAGCGTTATGGGTGAGTCACTGCTGAGATAATCATGAGTATGCATCCGGATTTCTAATACCCGTCAGGACTAAAAACTAGGGTGCAGCATAGGGATCACTGCGACAAAACTAAAATTTTTAATAGGGCTACCCCATTGTATGTATATTGTAGCTACTAAATTCAATTAAGCCAGGTACTTGGCATGCATATATACAAATTTTATTAGCGTATATCCCAATAAAACTTTCTTCCTTATATAACTTTAAGCAAGTAAATTTATTAATATCTTTACGTATATACGTATTATTATCAAATTAATTAAATATTTATATTCGTTTCGTTATAACGGTCGAAATGGATATCTAATTAATTATTTTTATTACATATTTACTAAGAAAAAATATATAGGTTTATACAGGTTTATACAAAGTTATACAGGATTAACTAAAGGCGTCATAAAGTAAAGAGTACTTAATTAAGCTAAACCGGCCCTAATTAGGCGCGTACGGGCGCGATCGAACGTAAATAAACTTTTTATAAGCTTTTACAGGTTTGCATAAGTTTTATTAAAATAATAAAGGAATTATCGTACTAAAAATACAAAAAAACGGTTATTACGGAATTAAATACGATTAATAAGCCCAAAATGGACGCGGACAACCTTAACAAAACTAAAAAAACTTTTAATATTTTACGTTTCGCTAAGGAAGGGTAGGTACGTAATTAACTTAAAGATAATTAGGTAAGTACAAGGTAGTACAGGGCGGTACAGGGTTATATAGGGATTAACTAAAAGATATAAAAGTTAAAACGCCTAATTAACCTTTTAAAATACCGTAACCAAGCGGGTAACCTCGTAATAACCACGATTAAGCTTAAACGAACCTAACAGAGATATATCGTAATTATTTATTTAATACTTAAATTTATTAATAATCGTACATATAAAAATTATAAAAGTAAATTTTTTACAAACTTTTATAAGGTTATACAAACCTATACTAATTAATACAAACCCGCGTAACGAAAAACCGTTCCGGATTTGCGCTTTATTTAGCTAAAACGTATTTAAAAAAGCTTATTAATACTATTAGTACTTTTCGTAAGCCCATAACTACAAGTTTTACGTTAATAAGAAAAGTTCCGCTTTTGTTAAGTTCGGTAAATATATAATTATTTTTATACTGGCTTATATGAGCTTATACTAACCAGTATAAATAAAAACGAAAATAACGCTAATAATATATAGCCGATTATCACCTAGAAAATACTTAAAAAGGTTATTACGCACTAATTTAAGTAGATAATTAATTAAATTAAGGTTAAATTCGTTAACAAAAAGAATTTAACGTTTTTTCCGCCTTTAGCTAAAAAACGCTACCGTAAATAAGGGTAAAATAAGTTAATACGAAGCTATATAGGTATTTTAAAAATCGTATAAAGTTATATAAGGTTATATAGGCGTTATAAAGATTAATACCTTAAGAAATTATATTTCTAAAACCGGCGTACCCTTACTAAAGGTTTTACAGGCCGCGAAAGCTTAAATAAAGGCAGATAGGTTACGTACAAACTAAAACAGTTTTTTACAGATAACTATAAACCCGTACAACCTAGTAAAAAAATTTTTTTTAATTTTATTTTTAATTATAAAAATTATATAAATTTTTAAAATATATAAATTAATTAAATTTTTTTAATTATTTTTATTATTTACTTTTAATATTAATATTACAAAACGTTTTGTAAAAAATTTAAAATAAATTTAATTATTTAAATTAAAAAATAAAATTCGTAATTAAATTTTAAATAATTTAATTTTATAATAAATTTCTCCGAATTAATATTATATTAAATTTGCGAAAATTAATAATAATCGAAATTTTTTTTATTATTTACGTAATACGTTATAAAATATATTAAAATTAAATAAGTAATTAATTTTATTAAATAATAATAAAAAATTTATAATATATTTAAATTAAAAAAATTTAATTATTAAAAAATATTATACGAAAATTTAAATATATTTCGTAAATAATTTAAATTTATTCGGATTATTATTATAAAATATAATATTATAAATAATATTTATAAATTTGATAAAATTAAATTTTTAATAAAATTTTTTATAAAAATAAATATGATAATTATTAAAATTAAAAAATAAATTATATTATTATTTATTATTATAATAAAGAAAAATTACTTTATAAATTAATTTCGTAATAATTTATTATTAATAATTAATTAAAAAATTATATTAAATAATAATAATTAAATAATAAATAAATTAAATTTAAAATAATTTTAATATTTTAATTAATATATTTAAATACGTACGAAAAATTAAAATATTTTTTTATTTTTAATAATTACTAAAATTATTATTTAATAAAATTCGAAAAATATTACATTAATTATAATATTATTATATTTTATATTTTTCCGTATTTTTCGTATAAATTTTAATTTTTTAATGTATTTTATTTTTTCTTATTAAAATATGTTTATTTGTTATATATTAAAATTTTTATACGATATTATTATATTTATATCGTTAAAAAAAATTTTTATTAATTTTTATAACGTATTTAAAATTATTATAACGTTTAATAATATTAAATCCGGATTTGCCGTTATTAATTTTACTTTATTAGATTTTAATATCGTTTTTTTTAAATTTGAAATTTTTTTTTTTATATTTATATCGATTTTTTTTTGTTAATTTCTGCCGGTTCGATTTTTTCGCCGGCGAAAATATTTAAAAATATTAAAAAAAAATTAAAACGTTATTAATAAAAAATTTATTTAATTATATAAAATTACTTATATTTTAAATAAATATTAAAAACTAAAAATAAACGTTTTTTAAAAAAAATTTTATTATATAAAAATATAAATTTTTTTAATCGAAAAAAAAAAAATTAATTATTATAAAAAAATTAAAATAAAAAAACGAAAAAAAATCCGATTAAATTTAATTCATATAATATATTATAATTAAATAATTTAAATTTAATAATACGAAATTTTAAAATTTTTTTTATAAATTTATATATCCGAAATTTTTTTATAATACGTTATATAATTTTAATATAAATATATATATTATATTAAAATTAATTAATAAAAAAATTAACTATTAAATTAAATTTATAATTTATATATATATATATATATTTTATAATAAAAAATTAAAATAAAAAAATATTTAATTATATAATTATAATTTTTTAATTAATAAAAATTAATATTAATTATTATATTTAACTATATTAATATTATATAATACATATATTTATTAAAAAATTATATAATATATTATTTAAATAATTTAAATTATTTAAAAAAAATTATATTAATTATATATATAATTTTAAAATAAATATATATATTATAATAAAATTATTATAAATATATATTTTTATTTTTATATTATTTTATATATAATTATTTAATTATAAATATTAAAAAAAATATAT